>JARFIW010000873.1:600000-872500 GCA_036346225.1 Platerodrilus igneus
CTAAATGGCATCTGTTAGAAATATATGAGGTTTTCTCTTTTGACGATATTAGGCGGTTTTATCGAAACTGTGCATACAAGTGAAAGATAATACCTGTCCTATTATCTACAACAATAAAATAAACGTTCGTATTTGATACTTCGTAACGTATGGTAAATGCACGA
Source organism: Platerodrilus igneus (assembly GCA_036346225.1). NCBI lineage: Eukaryota > Metazoa > Arthropoda > Insecta > Coleoptera > Lycidae > Platerodrilus > Platerodrilus igneus. Next base: position 600,165 of record JARFIW010000873.1, read on the forward strand.
CCGTGTGCGCCACATTTGCTGTTCGTATGTGTATTCCCTTCGCGGAGACTCAATTTTTTGCGCTACTACATTGAAGACATTCTCTGCAAGTGTTGGGTAAGTGTTTACACTGTTCCGATTTATTGCATTTTGATTGTCGAAATTGTAAAACCTCAGCATTTATTATTATTATTATTATTATTATCAATTTGGTGTTCACCATTTAGAAATCGGTCCACTCAGCTATCGAAAATTTGCACTTGATGAGCAATTTGGAAAAAATATCAATGCAGGATTTTTTACATCCATTGCTTATCAAACAGCATCTTAGAAAATATTTCTTTGTATGAGGACCGTCAAACCATAGACCAAGACACCCGATATTTGCTAAGTAATTCCAGAAATAAATTGCCAAGACGAAATATCCGTACCAGCGCTGATTATAATAATATGAGCGGATTTAATCTATACTGCGTGGAATACGTGGCAAAACAATGTTGAATCAGTTTCTGAGTGGTTTGATTGTAATTCAAGTACTTCACAAAATAAAGACCCTTGTAATTTGTAACATTTAGTTGGATCGTCGAATCCTCCACGAATGTACATCTCGCAGTCTTCTTTAACTTGTGCATATTTTGGAGCATTGATGCAAAGAAATCGAACAAGTTATAATTTATTTTAAATGTTTGCAAGAAAGCTTTACAATCAGCAGAAATTTGTGTTAAATGACTTGAAATTTTGATATCTTTAATAATTTGGCTTTTACTCCGTAAGTTTGACTCCAAAAACTTTATAGAAATGTCGTCATATCAATCGAATATTACATGTATCCTCTTTACGCCAGGCAACGTAAAAAATTGCATAATCTTTTTGAATAAAGCCTCGGGAGAATCATCAAAAGTATTGAATTTAAATAACTCAGTTTTGTGAACAAGTGCTATGCCATTAACAATATAAATTTTGAAAGTATTTAAATTTATTATATCTCACCGAAAGCTTGTACCACAGTTATAGTTTTTTGAATTTCAACGACAAGTTGTGATTTTGGCGACTTCCTGTAAAATCTGTCGTTGTCAAAAAAATACTTGCAGTAATCTAGTACTTCATACAATGCTAATATCTTTGTAACAAATCCACGTTGAGAAGCCACCAGGTATGATTTTTAGAAAATTGTTTTGTCTGTTAGGTCTTGCAATTTTTTGTTTGAAGTATTTTTGTTTGTTTTCGCAGGAGTATCTTCAAAGCTGTAAAATTTAGTTTTTTGTATAGGATCCGATAATTTTTTAGTGTTCTTGAACGATCTTTTAGTTTCGTATGTATTTAAGTTTCCCCATTTTCTTTAACATTAATTAAGTATCACACACTTGGTTCTTCAGCAAGTTCAACGGTGAAAATATTGCAAAGCACACTATCCCCACTACTATTAAATGGATTGCAAGCTTTGAAACATTTAATGATATTTTCAACATCCTTTTAATCTGTATTAATTCTCGATTGTGTCCATTGATAATGAATATTAATGTCACCTGTAGTGTCAGATTGTATTTCAAGGTACGTAAAAAACATCGAGTGAAAGCTATTTATTAAAAGATTCAGAAGCAACCATATGTGCATTGTTTCTCCATTTTTAGTGATTCCAACCAATTAAGCTTCCACTCACTGCAGAAGATCGGCTCTGAGACTGTTCTAGTGCGAAGTCACAGCCACCTGCATTGAATGTTCCTGGAGTTCGCTTGACGGCATGCATTCCTCTCTTCATATCATGTATAACGTCTGGAGGTAATTGTAACTTATCTTGTAAGTAAAGTGTCACTCCACGAATATAGTTTGTGTGATTCATAGAAAAGGAATAAGGTAAAAATTGTCGAATAGTCAATAAATGTCAGCCATAATTGAATTCAAAAGAATTTCTATCGTTTTACAGTAATTATTTAAATATTTGAATACTTCGTTTTCAGTGCTCATGTGATTTAAAAATTTTGAAAAATTAGAAAAAAGTTTTAATTATCGTTTTATGCTGGTTATATTTATGGCTTAAACTGGTATGATCCTTATCTACTGTTACTTTTCTGAACTCCTGAAGACAGATATTCCACTGCTGTAATTGCGCGATAAAAATCCAATCTTCAGATAAATTCATGTATTCAATAAATTCGTAAACTGTATGTCTCACAATGCTTCATACATAAGTTTATGTGCTCCGATGCCTCTGTTGTACTGAGTATCTTTAGGAATTGATGCCAAAGTATTAACACTATAAACATTGGCTTCGATAAGAATGCTGACGAGTCCACTTCCTTCTATATATTGGCCCAAACATCATAAGAAATTCTGTTGTGGATGAAATGGTCCAATTCTTAACATCAATCCCTCAAATTCTTGACTACTTTATTTGATATTTTTTGGTATCAGGTATATAAACAAGTGGTATGATAGAACAGATAAATTTTTATTTAATGATCAACATAAGTTAACAAAATTTCTCATGGCAGTATACACAACATCTTTTAAAGTAAGTGGCTGAGGAATTGCCGGGATAAATCCAATTATAGATGGGGTATACTCCAAATTTTTTTTGGAGGCAGGCCATACACCAAATTTTTTGGGGGTCCTAGTAACTTTTGGGGTTAGGATGGGCCATTTCCTAAACTTATTGAGTGGGGTATACCACATTTTTTTTTTGTAGAATGCACAATCCTTCCACCACAAGACATTTATCACCCTGTACTTCCTGCAAAGATGCACAACAAACTTATGTTTGTATTGAGTCATACATGTGGTGAAGAAATGAATCAGGAGACTTGCAACCACAGCGAACAAGAGCGTGCACTAACCGGTACGTGGGTATCGACGAGGTGTTAAAAGGAATCGAAAAAGTTACAAGATAATAAAGGTTTACGAGGTTTAGTCTTATCAGGTAGGTCAATTTGATAGAACTAAAAAAGGTGGCGGTTATTTTTCGAAAAATGATGACCAAATTTCTAAAAATAAAGCAGCAGGCTTCGGGTTGGCCAGTAAGTTGTTCTTCTCAGCCAGAGAGGGATAAATGTATTAACGATTACTTAAACATCGAAGATATTCCGATGGAGTATGCTGAAATTCTAAACAACCCTGGTTTGCGATCACTAGCTAAACTTATACTGAATTTGTTTTGGGGAAATCTAGAGAAAAGAGAAAATCAACCTAAAACAAATATTGTCAGGAACTCAAACGAGTTTTTTGAAATGCTATAAACCCAAGCATTACTATAAATCACGTATTGCCGATTAACGAAAATACTGTTATTGTTAATTGGCAATATAGAGAAGAAACCTGTGATGTACAGGCTACGTAAATGTTGTAATAGCAGCTTTTGTAACCGCTCAAGCTAGACTTAAACTGTACAGCTATCTTGATCAACTTGCCGACAGGGTTCTTTACTACGACATAGACTCTATAATTTACGTTTCTAGGACAGGAGAATATGATGTTCCTACTGGAAAATTAATAGACGATATGACAAATGAATTGAAGACGTACGAGCCTGGTAGTTACTTGGACGAATTTGTGCTGGAGGTCCAAAACATTACGCATATAAAGTTTACTCTACAGACACACAAAAAGAAGTCTTTGTTTGCAAAGTAAAAGGTATATCTTGTAAACTTTGAGAGCATCAAGAAGATGGTTTTAACCCCATCGCGGCCTTTATTTATGGTTTGAAGAAGTATCAGAAGAACAGAGGAGTACGAAGTAGTGACAAGAACTGAGACCAACATGTACAAACCAAATTCTACAAAACGTAAATTTTTTTAATAACCACACTTCACTTCCATTTGGATATAAAAAACTTAAAAACTCTTCATAATTTGTGAATATTCTGCAAAGTGTACTTTAATTTTTAAGATGTTGTACAATAAGGACTATATAGTGTTTGCAAATATATATATATATATATATATATATATATATATATATATATAAACAAGTTATTTGCAGTCCGCAATAAAAGATTGTATATAAAATAAGATGTATCTGTAAACAAACTCTTATGAAAACAATAAGAGCTATTGACAAATACAAATAGGGCTAGTAGTTATATATCCATTAACAAAACATTAGCTTTATTACTTTACATGGGAAGAATCATCCACTGACCGACGGTTTCGGCTTTGTTAAGCCTCATCAGAGCAGATTAGTTTCCAACCCTATAAAGTAATCGAAGCTATTATACTGATATAATTTCGAAGCAATCTCTGTACTATGGCAAAATAAATAATACCGCCATCAGGTGGTAAAACACCAACACTACTAAGCGTGGAAGTACAGAATTGCATCGAAACTACATAGCAGATTCTATAGATGGCTATAAAAGAACGTCTGGCCTTTGAGAGTAATAAAATTAATGTTTTGTTAATGGCTATATAACTACTAGCCCAATTGTATTTGTTAATAGCTCTTATTCTTTTCATAAGAGTTTGTTTACAGATACATTTTATTTTATATACAATTTCTTATTGCGGACTGCAAATAACTTGTCTTTGATTATTTGCATTGCCTTTGGGGCATGAACCCGGGTGTCACCACAAGAAGGTTTGTTACGTTTGCAAATAAATTTTGCTGTAACATTTCGCAAATCTCAAAGGCCAGACGTACTTTTATAGCCATCTATAAAATCTACTATGTAGTTTTGATTCAATTTTGTACTTCCACGCTTAGTAGTGTTGGTGTTTTACCACCTGATGGCGGTATTATTTACTTTTGCCATAGTACAGAGATTGCCTCGAAATTATATCAGTATAATAGCTTCGATTACTTCATAGGGTTGGAAACTAATCTGCTCTGATAAGGCTTAACAAAGCCAAAACCGTAGGTCAGATGTTTCCACCCCTGTGAAGTAATAAGCTAATGTTTTGTTAATGGCTATATAACTACTAGCCTGATTTGTATTTGTCAATAACTCTTATTATTTTTGTAAGAGTTTGTTTACAGATACATCTTATTTTATATATATATATATATATATATATATTATACTGTCAAGAGGGGGGTGGGTTTATAAAATGTTTTAAATAGGGCTTTGAAACGACTTGCTGGAATGGGGGTGTATTTGGTTTTGTTAGGGTATTTTCTTTCAGGTATTTTGGTTTATACATTAACAACTTTTCCACGCTTATAAATTTATAAAGCATTTAAAACTGCATTGCATTTAACAACATATACTGACCATATACCAGGCTAAGCTTGTTGTTATTAAACTTGGATTTATATAAAATTTAATTTGTAGTTAGCGTATTGAGAACTTTTTGGATGAAAAAACAAATATCAAAATTGTGTGGTATACAGCACGCTTTTAAAATTTTGAGGAGTTAAGTGATACTCCTGAAAAATTTGTAAATCAATTTCAGTTTGAATATGTTTTAACAATTAAAGATTTGTTATGTAATGACAGGACGTTTGCCGAATAAGACATTAATGCCTGTTACGTATAATTTAAAAGCTAAACCATCAAAGTTTGTTAGTCCTATTCAATATTGTAAAAAGTTTAACATAGACAAATCACTGGATTATCAAACCATTCAGTGTAGCAAGAGGTCTAGACACGAATATGATTAATAATTATGAATTGCATAGTGTGCGTATACATACCTGTTATGGCAACGGAAACTAGGGGAGACGGGTTGTATTTATAAGGGACTTAAAATTTCTATTACTGAAAAATAGACGTGTTTTTGTACTGTTCTGAGTTTTATTTCATTTAAAAAGTTACGAGTAAATTTTGAAAGTCAAGTTGGTCATGGGGGTAGCAAATAGTGAAGAGAAGTAGATTTATTGGTACTGGAATGCAGTAAAAAATGTCTAAGGTAGCAGTTTTGTGACGAAGAAAAAGTAATTAGAAGAGGGAGTGCTGGTCTGTACCGTTATCGTTTTGAAGAAGAAAGAATAGTGGAATTGGAGTTATCCGAGTACTTGTATAACATAAAATTTGTAGAAATATTAGTAGTTTTATAGTCCGGAGATTGCCAGTTGCTCGAGTTACTTATTTTTTCAGGAGGTGCCTGCAGTTGGTCACTTGGCTTCAGGACGACTGGAAGGCGGCGCCTGTATCTGGATTCCAGGTATTAGTATTTAACATCTACGCAATGCTTTAATCAAATTTAAAGAAGTGGAACTAGTGTTTGGGGATACTTTTGGCTTTTAAAATTATTTTGAAAACTCCTTGGATATTTGTTTTGGTGTCTAGTTGAAAGGGATTTGCCTAGGACAAACCCACCCTAGGTAGATTCGGCTACGTGGTTGACGGCCCTATGAAATTATATAAGTGCAGCAGCTGTGGTAAATATTTAAAGTTAAATTTGGTGGCATAACTCAACAAGGCTCTAAAATAAGACAAGGGTGAGAGATAGATATACTAGGCCTATCACTCATAGGGTAGGATCACAGTATATAAATATATATATATATATATATATATATATTGCTGTGATAAGGGGTTGTTTAAGGGTGTATTTTATAGCAAAGGTCGTGCAGGAATTAGAAATCATAATAGGAAGCAGAAAACTGCATTTATTTAATAGAAAAGTGAGTAATTAGGATAGTTTGTAAATAGTAAGCAGTCAACACCCAGTATATAAAGTATAAGTAGTTTTAAACGACGCAAATAGACACATCTTTGGACAATAAGACGCATAGTTAGCATAGAAGTAAGTAATACATGCATTAAGTAGATAACGGAAATTCAACACCCTGTAGATAGAGTTTTAGTTAATTTAGTTAATGCAAATAACGATATTTTCAGTAGAAGCACGCGTATTTATAAGTAAACATAACAAATGTAATTAAACACGCATTCAAAAGAATTTCAGTCAGTTATGATAATACGGAGATAAGAAATAAAGCTTCAAGGAGCATAGTGTAAGTGCATACAAATAATTAACCATTTTTAATAATAAAGGTGATTAAAAATTGCGTAAATAACAAGCATATATAAAAATTGAGAGTCGAATTGCATTAGTTGTTTGTGTACAACATGGAAAAGCGATTATAATTCCCAAAACACCGCATGTCTGATAACGAGGCAGCTGCGAGCAAATAACAATTATTTGAGAGGACGAGAATGTTACATCCGAAACTACTTTAAATGCAAATACCTAATTGGTTAAAATTAGCGACGGGCTTGTAGGCCATGCCCACTGACGGAGTAGGAGATCAATCATATATTAACAGCAACAGTGATAACCAACTCAATTTTCAACTCAACAAAGGCCGAGGTGCGCCACTTTGAACCTAAGCGTAGCACGTAAAAGTAATTTAAAAGTGAAAATTTGTTTAAGTGCGACAAAGATGAAAACTACGATTGCCGATTAAACGTAAGTAGATTTTGGGTAATTTATTTAAACTAAAACATAATAATAATAGGGCTTCGAGTCCGGAGAGAATAAATAAACTCTGAGACCGATGAGAATAAATTACAAGTCTGAGTCCGTGGAGAATAAATGCAATTCTAAGTCTGGTGAGAAGAAGTAATAAGTCTAAATGAGACGACAATAATTTGGGGTGCATAAGTCTAAGTTTAATAATGGTAGTCCAGAGGATGGTAACAATAATTTAAATGCAATGATTCAAGCGCGTTGATAGACAATATTTTGAATGGGTATATAATAATTCTGAATTAGTGGAGAATAATTTTGATCCAAATGGATGGTATAATGCATGGAAAATATTAGTTGATAATGGATGCGTCGATTGCGAGAAGGAAATAGCGAAGAAAACAGACCAGGTTAGATTTTTAATTCTAAGACATTTTTTTTCTATTTGAATTTAAATATTGAATATTGAACTTGCTTAATATGGATTAATGTGACGGAGTCAACAAAACAACGAGCGTGCATACGTATAAAGTGCGTTATATGATAAAGGGGTTTTGAACGTTCAAGGCTTCTTTCTTTATAAAAGCAATAGGTTTTTTGGCGACTTTAGATTGATTGAATAGCATATGATTTTTGAGATAAATGAGATTTACCACATTAATTAATTGAAAAGTGTATTTTAATAATTTTCAAAAACCTGTACATAATATTTGTTTTCATTATATGGAATTAATCAACTTCATTTTATAATTCAAAATAAACGCTAGTCGAAGTCAAAAGATAAAAATTTGTGGGAGTGTAAAATGATAATTTAAAAAGAGAGGAGGTGTCAAGTAGAATACGCCATTGATATCAAAGAAGGCGTTATCATATCAAGTTTTGTTATTGGTCGACACAAAGTCGATACACGATAAAATCCTGTTAGTTTCTGGAGGGAGTTTATATCATAAATATTTGACAGCCCAACGTCAGGGCTCGATAATCCCAGTCCCTGTTTATGCATAGCAATATATATATATATATATATATATATATATATATACATACAGGGTGAGTTTTTAGTGTGGCAACGGTCGATAACTCCGTTATTATAAAAGCTACGTAAACCAAATTTGGAGGCATATTAGGCATGCTTAAAGTGCACATTTAAAAAATATTTGGAAGCATACAGGATGTTTTATAATTCCAGGGCATATTAAACCTATATTTTCTTAAATGGAACACCCTATATATTATTACATTTTTGAAAAGCCCATAAAAAGAGCTTTAATTGGATATCAAATTGTATCTGTCTATTTCTTTTAGTTTTTGAGATATTCAACTGTTTTTAGAAAAAATGACCCCAATTGGATACATTGTCACTGCACTAATACACCACTTATGTTAATTTTCAAGATCCAGAAAATTTTACCATATACCATAGTATATTTGTAAATATCACTTTTTGGAAATTTCTTCCCAGTATACAGGGTGTGTCAGGTTTCGCAAAATGCAATTTTTAAAATTTTTTTTAAATGGCACCCTACCAATTTTATTGCTACAATGGATAGTTCATTAAGTGTCCTTTTATTTTTGTTAAGCATTTCCTATACCTAAATCCATTACTTTCTGAGATATTTTTGATTTTCTTCAAATTTTATGAATGTTTTTAATTTACATAACTAAAAATAACTTACTATTGGGGAATATTATAAAACAATTAATACAGTTTGATTAACAATCAACTACAGTTATCCAATAACAATTTTCACTAAAGATATAACAACCTACAATAATACGCTATCAACAGAATTCTGCCAGATCAACAATATGCATTTTATAGAAAATGTTCAAACAGGAAATCAGGCAGGCTTTGAAAAAATAACTATTACATGTAAAGTGTCATTTAGGTTTATTAATTGTAGTGTGTTTAACAGGATATCTTTCTTGGTATATTCTTGATGCAAGTAGGAAATTTTTTAAACTTGCTCCCAATACTCAAATCATATTTGTTCTTCCACTGTAAAATTTATTTTCAAAACTCTTTCAAAGATTACATTTAAAATAGAACTGATAATGTGTTAAATGACAACACACTACAATTAATAAACCTAAATGACATTTTGATTGTAATTGTTATTTTTTTCAAAGCCTGCCTGATTTCCTGTTTGAACATTTTCTATAAAATGCATATTGTTGATCTGGCAGAATTCTGTTGATAGCGTATTATTGTGGGTTGTTATATCTTTAGTGAAAATTGTTATTGGATAAGTGTAGTTGATTGTTAATGAAAATCAAAAATATCTCGGAAAGTAATGGATTTAGGTATGGGGAATGCTTAACAAAAATGAAAGGACACTTAATGAACTATCCATTGTAGCAATAAAATTGGTAGGGTGCCATTTAAAAAAAATTTTAAAAATTGCATTTTGCGAAACCTGACACACCCTGTATACTGGGAAGAAATTTCAAAAAAGTGATATTTACAAATATACTATGGTATATGGTAAAATTTTCTGGATCTTGAAAATTAACATAAGTTGTGTATTAGTGCAGTGACAATGTATCCAATTGGGGTCATTTTTTCTAAAAACCGTTGAATATCTCAAAAACTAAAAGGATTAGACAGATACAATTTCATATCAAATTAAAGCTCTTTTTATGGGCTTTTCAAGAATGTAATAATATATAGGGTGTTCTATTTAAAAAAATATAAGTTTAATATGCCCTGGAATTATAAAACACCCTGTATGCTTCTAAATATTTTTAAAATGTGCACTTTAGGCATGCCTAATATGCCTCCAAATTTGGTTTACGTAGCTTTTATAATAACGGAGTTATCGACCGTTGCCACACTAAAAACTCACCCTGTATATATATACAGGGTGCCCACAATCTATCTCCGTATATGGGTAACTTTTTTATTATAGAAGATACAATGTTGGTTAAATTAGCAAAGTTGAAGAGAAATTTACGAGTAGTATGATGCTTTTTTGAAAACTTACCTAGATGCTCAACTTTTTTAGATATTTGAAAAAAACTGAAATTTGTCATTTTCTTCAAACGCTTATAACTTTTTAACGGTTTAACCTATAGAGAAAATAAAAACTGCTTGTAAGGTAACTTTTTACGTAGAATTCAATAGCGTATATGACAATTTTAATTGGAAATGGGTTTTCAAGCTACAAACATAACCTCACTTTTTTTAAATGGAAACCATAGTTCAATATAACCCAAATGGAAAGGTTTTTCTTTTCTGATTACACTGATGTAGGGTTGATGTACCTATTTTCAGTAGCTTCTTCATAATAAAGAAAAAACGATTTATTTATTTGCGGGCATCAAGGAGTCCATGGATATATATTTTAAATAAATAAAAAACAACTGGCATTTGTCAGATATTATTAGTTAAAGTGTTTATTTGCTCTGGGTTGCAAATTTTGTGTAGAAGACTTTTAAATTTATTTGATTATAATAGAGAATGTATACAAACGACGAAAAAATGACATGCTCTTTTGTTACTATGCCTGTAACAGAAATTGTGATGCTGCTGGTGATATGTATTATGAAAGATATTTGGAAAGAAGGCAGCCAGATAAACGATTGTTTTCTAAATTAGAAAACAATTTAAAAAGGTTTGGTGCTTTTACAAAACCCAGTACTGATAAAAGAAAATTCAAAACTGATGATGAAGAACGTGTGTTAGCCTACATAAATTTTAAGTCAACAGCGTCCACCGAGAAACTGCAATTGAGTGCGCTACTTCTACAGAAAAAGCTCGCCTAACTTTAAAACAAAACCGCTACAAACCATACAAAACCCATGTTAGCAATACACTGTATCATGGGGATTGTGAGAGAAGACAACAGTTTTGTAGGTGGTTTCTTAATGAAACAAATAATAATCCTGGTTTTAGTCACACTATTATATTTACCGACGAAGCAAAATTTACTAACAAAGGCATGTTTAACAGAAAAATACAGTCTACTGGAGTCAGGAAAATCCCATTTAACAGAAGAAAGGCGGGATCAACATCAATTTTCGATAAATGTGTGGTGTGCCATTTTGGTAATAAAATACTTGGGCCTTTCTTCTATAATTATAATTTAAATGGTGTACACTATTTGAATTTTCTACAAAACGAATTGCAAGAAATGCTCGATAATTTGCCACTTCATTTACTGCAAAACTTATATTATTTTCAGCATGACGGTGCACCTGCTCACAATGCTCAAGCCGTTTCTGAATATCTTGATAATAGTTTTCCAAATTGGATTGGCAATGCAGGTCCTGTTCCATGGCCGGCAAGGTCACCAGAACTATCGCCACTGGATTTTTTCTTTGGGGTACTGTAAAGGATGTAGTGTATGCTAAAAATCCAATAACATTGAGCAACTCAAAGATAGTATTACAGCAGCTATTACAAGTATAAAACCACAAAGTTAAATAAGGTGCACCAAAACCTAATTAAAAGGTGCGAAATATGTTTGCAAGCTAATGGAGGTCATTTTGAGCATATGTTAATGTAGGAGTGGGCATATTCGCATTAATTAATTTTGTTTCCTTTGATTAAATTATTTGTATTGTATGGATAGTTTATTTTTAAGTATTTTATTTTCTTAGTTTATAATAAATTTAGTTACAATAAACTTGTGTTTCCATTATTGATTTTACACATTTTGTTTGTTTGTAATATGTATCCATGGACTCCTTGATGTCCGCAAATAAATAAATCGTTTTTCTTTATTATGAAGAAACTACTGAAAATAAGTACATCAACCCTTACATCAGGGTAATCAGAAAAGAAAAACCTTTCCATTTGGGTTATATTGAACTATGGTTTCCATTTAAAAAGTGAGGTTATGTTTGTAGCTTGAAAACCCATTTCCAATTAAAATTGTCATATACGCTATTGAATTCTACGTAAAAGTTACCTTACAAGCAGTTTTATTTTCTCTATAGGTTAAACCGTTAAAAATTATTAGCGTTTGAAGAAAATGGCAAATTTCAGTTTTTTCAAATATCTAAAAAGTTGAGCATCTAGGTGAGTTTTCAAAAGCATCATACTACTCGTAAATTTCTCTTCAACTTTGCTAATTTAACCAATATTGTATCTTCTATAATAAAAAGTTACCCATATACGGAGATAGATTGTGGGCACCCTGTATATATATATATATATATATATATATATATATATATATATATATATATATGTTTTGTTAATGGCTATATAACTACTAGCCTGATTTGTACTTGTTAATAGCTCTTATTATTTTCATAAGAGTTTGTTTACAAATACATCTTATATATATATATATATATATATATATATATATATATATATATGTGATCATTTTAAATCGAGGTAGTAATTGAAAGATGGAAAATATGAGGTCTTGGACAGGATTTGAACCTGTATCCTGGTTTTGCCGGAACCATGCGTTTACCAAATACGCCACCAAGACCGATGACACAATTGGGAACTTCACAAATTTAAATCGTGTACACAACTTATAGCCGTAATTTCGAACGCAGCTTCTTGTCTATAACTGACATAAGTCAAAAACTAAATAATGACAGATATGATTGACAAAAATGCCAAACGTAATTGAAAGATAGGTTTATGTATAGTTGTGTACACGATTTAAATTTGTGAATTTCCCAATTGTGTCATCGGTCTCGGTGGCGTAATTGGTAAACGTATGATTCCGACAAAACCAGGATACAGGTTCAAATCTTGTCCAAAACCTTATATTTTCCATCTTTCAGTTACTAGCTCGATTTGAAATAACTATTTGGGCTTTGCATAAAATTCTAAGTTGTTATTTCATCTTATTCACTGTAATACTACAGTATTTATCAACTTACCTTGTGTAATTAATTATCTAAAATATTTATATATTTAATATTTGGCTTATAGCCGTAATTTTGAGCGTAGCTTCCTGTCTATAACTAACATAAGTCAAAAACTTTACAATGTCAGATATGATTGACAAAAATGCCAAACGTAATTGAAAGTTAGGTTTATGTATAGTTGTGTACACGATTTAAATTTGTGAATTTCCCAATTATGTCATCGATCTCGGTGGCGTAATTGGTAAACGCATGGTTCCGGCAAAACCAGGATACAGGTTCAAATCCTGTCCAAGACTTTATATTTTCCATCTCTCAATTACTAGCTCGATTTGAAATGATTATTTGACATTTGCATAAAAGTCTAAGTTATTTTTTCATCTTATTCACTGTAATAGTATAGTATTTATCAACTTACCTTGTGTAATTAACTATCTAAAACATTTATATATTTAATATTTGGCTTATAGCCGTAATTTCGAGCGTAGCTTTCTGTCTATAACTGACATAAGTCAAAACCTTGACAATGTCAGACATGATTGACAAAAATTCCAAACGTAATTGAAAGTTAGGTTTATGTATAGTTGTGTACACGTTTTAAATTTGTGAATTTCCCAATTGTGTCATCGGTCTCGGTGGCGTAATTAGTAAATGCAGGGTTTCGGCAAAACCAAGATCCAGGTTCAAATCCATCTTTCAATTACTAGCTAGATTTGAAATAATTATTTGGGCTTTGCATAAAAGTCTAAGTTATTATTTCATCTTATTCACTGTAATACTATATATATATCTATATATATATATATATATATATAATATATATATATATATATATTGATATGATAACGCCGTACTCGGTGTTATGACGTTTTTACTTAATGCCACCGCTCTGTGTTCTCACTTCAAATTTAATCTTACTACTTTTATTATTATGCTACGGCCAGCCCCTTTTAATCTCTACAAAGTGCACAACGTTACGATGATCAATTTTTTCTTTCTACCCCTTCATGATTATGTGTTTGAATTGATAAAACGAAGTTAATTAATTTCATATAATGAAAAGAAATATTATTTACAATTTTGAAACTCTTTAAATACACCCTTCAATTAATCAATATCATATGTATCATTTATCCCAAAATTTATATACTTTTAATTTAACCTAAAGTCACCAAAAGCTTCCTCTTTACCAAAGAAACCTGGAACGTTCCAGACCTCTCTATAATATATTACGTAAGATTAACGTGTGCAATGTTTGTTGTTGACTTCATTACAAGTTTTATAAAATTGAATAAATTCAATATTAAAATTTAAATCGAAAAATATATTAAAATTAAATAGGTCTGACCTGCGATATGTTGTTCGTGTTGTGGATCAACATCCCTTTGTTGTCCTCATCCGTCTACCAATGCTCTGCTTAGTTGAACCTATATTTGAGTACAGTTACCCCTCGTTTTCCAAAAATTACTTTGTGCTCCTTTATTTTATATGCCTTGAATCCTTTCTCTTAAATGTTTTCAACGCAAATCAAAATTGTACCAGAATTGTACCAAAAATATAATTGTCGACGCTGATTTGAATTGTTCACGGACTTCAATTATTATTGTTGTAGACACATACTTGAAATATTATTATCGACGCAACTTGAAATATTCAGTATTATTGTCGACGCGTACTTGAATTATTCAGAAATACACCACAAATTTGAAGCCCTATTATTATAAATATTTAGTCTAAATCAATTACCCAAATTCTACTCACTTTTCTATAAAAACGGCAAAAAATAGTCTTCGTAATCGTTGCACTATTATCACTGTAACATAAACTTGATATTCTGCTTTATATAATTTACGCGTGGCTCTTTGGTTAGCAGTGACGCAACTTCGGCGTGTATGAGTTGTAAACTGATCCGTATTATCATTGCTCTGTGTTATATAGGCTCTTCCCACTTACATGTGAACTGGGTTTTCAAGCAGTTTTGCAGATTATCTCAACCAACCAGGCCCTGTCTTCAACATTCTCTGCATTTTAAAATGGTTTTTTGATGTAATTTATTCGGTTTTTCGTGTAACGTTTATTTGCTATTTGTACATTGTTATCTTTGCCAGACGTTCAACTTTAAGTCTGTTGTTTTGTATAGATATCGCCTTTTGGATAATTGAACAAAATAAATGATGAAACTTTAATGCTGTTTTCGTTTATGTATTTTTATGCGTCTCTAAAACTGCGTTTTCTTATTAAAATGTTTATTGTTTCAGCGTAATTGCATAAAGCTTTGTCAGTTTTTATCTATTATCTTTGGCGTCTTTATTTTATAAATTGTAAAACAATTTTCAATTACATGTACAATCATTTTTTGAATACGCGTTCTATTGTTGAAAGGTATGCTCACTGGCATTACTTAAAATTAATAACGGTCTATATACAGAGTGTTAAATGCTTGCTATTTACATAATGTATGAATTACCTATTTTTCTGCTAAATACGCGTTCTATTGTTGTAAGATGTGTTTACTTGCATCGTTTAATGCTAATTACGGTCTATATACAGGGTGTTAAATGCTTGCTATTTACATATTGTACGAATTACTTAATTTTCTGCTAAATAAATGCAGTTTTCTGATTCCTATTGCTATTTGACAGGAATAGGAATCAGAAAACTGCATTTATTTAGCAGAAAATTAAGTACTTCGTACAATATGTAAATAGCAAGCATTTAACACCCTGCATATAGACCGTAATTAGCATATATATATATATATATATATATATATATAATATATAATATATAATATATAATAAAATATACGAGTACCAATCTGCAAGTGTATGGGTATAAAACAGGTTTACCGCTCAGTTATCGTCAAAATCGCAAGCCCGTGTTCGTAAACCGGTATCGATAGAACCGCTTTTGGTGACACCGGCTTTTGGTAAAATCAGTTTTCACTAAAACCTGTTTTGGTAAAAGCGGCATTGGTAAATCGATTCTGATAAAGCGGTTTTATTTACCGAAAGCCGGTTCTGGTAAAACCCGCTTCGGTAAAAACCGTTTAAAATCGTTTTTAGTGAAATCGGTTTTGTAAAAATCGGTTTTTAATAATATCAGTTCTGATAAACCGATTTTGGTAGGTATACAAACCACTTTTGGTAAAATTGGTTATGTTGTAAACGATTTTGAAACAAAATTTTATTTTAAGAGATACGGTTTTGTTGTTTCAGGTTTCCATAGATTGGATTTTTAAAAATTTTGTTGGTTTATCATTTACGTTTGGAACATCTTTACCAAACTCGAAACATAAAGAGAACAGAACCGTATTTTTATTGCAAGTTTGTGCAAAATAGGCTAACAAAGCGGTAACTTGCTGGACGATGTGTTTCCAGATAGACGAGTTTTGACGAAACCGTGGAATACCGTCGGTTTGACAAAAAATTGCTTTTGATATACCGGTTTTAGGTAAAACCGGTTTTAGTAGAACCGGCTTCGCTAAAAACCGGTGTTGGAAAAATAGGTTTCTTTGTATGATAATGCAGCGGTTTTAATCAAAACTGAAAACCGGTTCGATTTAGGCATTGAATCCATTGCAAATATTCTTTTCTTCTATAGGATTGATTCTTTATCAATTGTCACTGGCGAAACTAATAAAGCAACTTTTTTACAACAAATAATTCGAATTTTATCAATACACAAGAAATAGGTTCCAACCAAAAATGATGTACATACAAACTTTTTTAAAATTTATTTTATCGAAATTGGTGATACCAAAACCATATCTGACAAATTGTGTCTACCGGAACGCCTTTTTTTTCAAAATCGATTCTAGCAATCAATTTTATCAAAACTAGTTTGCATTTTTACCAAAATCTATTTTACAAAACAAAACTAAAAAATGTGATTTTGCTACAGTGTGCCCAAATCCGCTTTACCAGAATCAGCTTACGAAAATCGAAGCGATATACCTTTTACTTGGCAAACAAGAACTTCTTTTTGTGTGTCTGTAGAGTAAACTTTATATGCGTAATTTTTTGAACCTCCAGACACAAATTCGTCGATGTAACTATCAGGCCCATACGTCTCTAATCATCTGTCGTATTGCCTATTAATTTCCCGGTAGGAACATCATATTCTCCCGGCCTAGAAACGTAAACTATAGAGTCCGTGTCATAGTATAGAACCCTACCACCTAGATGATCAGGATAACTGTACAATTTAAGTCTAACATGGGCGGTTACGAAAGCTCTAATTACAACATTTACGGTAGCCTGTACGGCTTCTTCTCTATACTGCCAATTAATAATAACAGTATTCTCATTTGTTGGCAACACGTGATTTGTAATAATACTTGGATATGACAACATGCTAAAAGCTCGTTCGGGTTGTTGACAATGTTTGTTTTAGGTTGATTTTCTCTTTGTCCAAGCTTTCCCCAAAACGAATTCAGTATCAGCTTAGCTAGTGATCGCAAACCAGGGTTGTTTAGTATTTTAACATGCTCCATCCGAATACCCTCGTTGTTTAAAAAATCGTCTACATATGTATCCGTTTCTGAATGCAAAAAACAACTTGTTGGCCAACCCAATGCCTGCTGCTTTATTTTTAAGAATTTGTCCATCATTTCTCGAAATAAACTACCGACCTTTTTGGCGTTATCAAATTGATCTACTTGATAAGACCAAACCTCGTAAATCTTCATTATCTTGTAACCCTTTTCAACGCTTTTTAACACCTCGCCAATTACCCACGTACCGGTAAGTGCGCGTTCTTGTTCGCTATGATTGCAAAAATTCTTGGTTTATTTCTTGGCCACATGTACGACACAATACAAGCGTAAGTTTGTTATTCATCTTTACAGGAAGTACAGGGTGATAAATGTCTGGTGGTGGAAGGACGATACATTTAACTAATCCATTTATATTTTGTAACTGAAGCTGTTCACATTCTTCACCTACGTAAACTTCAGGATGTTTAATGGGAAATCTTGAATATTTGCATACCCAAGGGTAGAGCGAGCATACATCTATGTATTTGATTTTTCTCCTTGTCCAATTTTATAGTATTGAAAAGTATTTCCTGTGCGACCACCATAAAATGCGTCACGAGGATTTAAAACCGCTTGGGTTACTAATGGATGCATTTCAATGTAACTTCGTAATTCTTTGTTTTCATTTATATTCCTTCGGAACTTACATTCCCACATTTCGATAAGATTAAAACTTAAATTTTTTAATTCCTCTGCTTCAGCAATTGTAA
Source organism: Platerodrilus igneus (assembly GCA_036346225.1). Taxonomy (NCBI): domain Eukaryota; kingdom Metazoa; phylum Arthropoda; class Insecta; order Coleoptera; family Lycidae; genus Platerodrilus; species Platerodrilus igneus. The sequence continues at coordinate 618,572 of JARFIW010000873.1, forward strand.
AGTCATGCCGCGAGTTTAATGTCTCATTATGATCACCATGTAGAGGATCGTCTCTGCCGTATCTATAACAACTAAAACAACCATGATAGTAATATCCGTAAAACTCAAACACCTGCTTGGTTACATGACAAAAGCCGTCTACTTTAACTCCACTAAGTCTAACTTCTTTTTGCTTAGCGGCATGCAAGATGTTAATTTGGTGCCTCTTTTCTTCCCATACAAGACACTGAATTACTACTGTGGATTGATTGTCACGCTATCTATAACCACGTTTTGGAATAATTCCTATCGTAATTTGTTTGAGAAAATCGCATCTGTATATCTTGTTACAAGCCGAAGCAATTGTGCACGCTTCAGTAAAGGGACATACTCCACCTGTTTCCAACATTTGTTGTCTGAATTTTAAACAAGCAGCCGTTAAAATTTTAACATCTGAAATACAGTAATCAACCAGCTCGCGCTGCATAACAAACTTATCTTGTTAATATTCCGGATACCACTTTAAAAACATTTCTCTATCACGCTCTTTCATACTGTCAGCATCATAAAACTCAACCGGTGGTAAATATGCTACGTATTTGGCGTTGGCGGTTGTGTTAAAGAAATGCGGTAAATATTCCTTTTTAAAACCATCGTCTAGCCCTAATGCCCTGGGAAGCTTGGAAAGAACCATAGGGAAATACTTAACTGAATCCAAGAATTGTACATTTCCCACTACCATTGATATTATTTTTTGTCCCCCTCATAATCAGTTCCGGTTTCAAATCGGTTTCGGTTAATATGTAGTTTAGACAAAACTGATGATCGAATGCTTGTCCGTTATGAGCTATTATCACCAATCGTTTGAATTTTTGTCTTGCGGCCAAAATATATTTCATGAAGTTACTTATAACATTTTCTTTGTAAACCACTTGTCGATATCCGCATTTCTGGTAAAAGTATAAGTTGTCTTTATTGATACATACGTAACACCTACTTGCTAATGTACACAAGTTGGGTTCGTATAGATAATCGCCGTTTTCCAGAATCCTTTCTTGCATTTTCTCCAAGTCGTAAAAAATAAAACTAACATCCGTAATTTTTGGCTTTCCAGTATCGGGTTGAATATAACAGAAATGATCTTGAGGAACGTGAAATCTGTATATTTTGCAATATACTTCTCCACAAGTATGCAGTCTTCCACTTTTCACCGTTTTTAAGCATTCCGTACAAAGCTTAATTTCCTGGCAAATACCGTTGTCCTTATGACTTTTAAAACAAAATGGTCCTCTAAATTTCCGACTGCAATCATTGCAGACAACATTAGGCTCCCGCTGACACGAAGGAATTTGTTGATAACAGGGGAATTTAGCTTCGCACCTATGATCGCCTTTAGTGTTGTAGAGTATATGGCATTCTTCGCAAAAGTAACCACAAGAAAAAGCTGCTGTAAGCGATGTTATTACGTTATAATGTCCTTTATGGTAAAGCAAATTTATTGAGGAGCCTTCTGTAGACCCGTCAAAAATAATGTTTCGGTCTTTAGATCCGTATTTGTAAACCACGATTCTATATCGCGTTAAGTGCTCTTAAAATTGTTTTAATTCGGGTACACTGCATCCTACTTCGGGAATTAGAACTCTAAAATCGATGCATAGTTGATGAGCTCTCTGTGTTTGTAATTTTTCAATGTCTATTCTCACTTTAGTTAGATGTGGATCCTTGCTTGCGTATGCAATTTCCATCACTAGAGCTCGAGGTAAACACATATTGTCTATATTATTGATAGTGATAATGCCCTGCTTCATACTGCATTCTTGAGAAAAACTGTTATAATTTTTACGATTCCTTTTTCCTTTCTTACATTTCTTCTTCTTTCATTTCTTACACTCAGACAGAAAGTAAATGTGTTAGGTCCCATGTTGTTGGACTGATAGATGCTGGAAAAAACATCCCATACGCTGTCGTATGTTATTTCTTCAACAGGACAGAAACGAATCCAACCTTCTCCCCTCTTTAGATCTTTAGAGGAAAAACTAAATCCCACTTGATCACGTGTTGTGAAGTCTTAAGTAGCTCTTCGTATCACCTGATTAACAGCTTCTTTTATCCATCCTACGGGTTCTTTACCATCGGGTATTGGTTTATTTTCGAATTCAAGAGTACGTCCTACCAGATTGAAACGACGTACTTTTTTTACAAAATCTTTGGTTGTAATATACTTTTGCATTTTTAATTACACTCTGAGTAAATATTTACAATGTACAACAAAGCTGTGTCGTACCAAAATTATTTTTGAGGAATAAATGAACAGTCCTACACCTCCGAAAGACAAACAGATACTGAACAAATTTAGCTACAACGTACAATTTGAATGGTTTATATCTGACGAAACTTGTTTGTTAGAACTAACAAATTAAAAGATTACGTCATGCTTTAAATATTTCGCATTTATTTGTAATTTATCAAATTTCGCTGCTCGATCCGTATATTAGCGTTTCCAAGAATTGAACGAGGTCAGTTCCTAACAAATAATGTCATATATATTTAATACCAATGTGATAACTAACGTATCTTTATAAGATATTAATAAAATAACTGATTTAGAATTTACTCGCGTATAGCTAATCGAACAAGACGTGCTTTAGAATAATTTAATGCAATCATTTTATTAAAATTGGAAAATATTTACACGCAAAGTCGCTTCAATCAGACATGAATTCCAGAGCCTCAAAAAGGGTGTGACCAGCAATTTACATTTGGCCTCCTGTAAAAGCAGGGCGTTGGTTCAATTACAACAAACACACGAGTTCTGATTCACATTATTGTATAGGTTTGAAATTCTACAGTACAATAATAATTGTTACAAGAAATAGATTTTTGAAAAAACAGTTCGTATAGATTAATTTATTGCCATAATCTTATTAAACAGTGCGGAAATATTTGAACGCAAGGTCGTTGATGCTATAGCAATGCCTTTGTATGTAGTAACTATTTTTATAGCATTGTTAAATAACGTGTTAAATACATAGGGTACATGCCAGCAGCTTAAGAAATATATTCACGTCTTTTATTCTGATAAGTTTGAGGGTCGAGTGGATACCGCTATAGGCTACGAATCGGACGCTCCCGGGTTCGATACCGACGCGGGGCTCAGACTTTTTCCCCCCAACCTGATTTCTGTGACGCTAATAATAAAATCCATTATATAACAATCAATTATTGATTAATGATTAATATCGATAATTATCCCAAAATATTTTCGGCAGGGGGTGAGTCTGCGTGGACCACGCCGCACTCAGGAATTTTCCCACGGTACCCCAAAATTTTCACAAGTATGTCCCACCCGGAAGTCGGCTACCCCACCCCCAAAATATGGAGGTATGGCCCACGCTAACCCCAAAAATTACTAGGACCCCAAAAAAAAAATTGGCGTATAGCTCACCTTCCAAATTTTGGGAGTATGGCCCACCCGGAAGCGGCAGACATCAAAGGGCCACGCCCCTCAAAGGAATGTTCCCACGGTATCGAAAATTTTCCCAGGCCAATGGGTCTTAATGCCTAATAATAGTAATTGTTGGAATGAAGTCCATCCTGGTATCGGGTTTATCAATAGTCGACAAAAGTTGTTCAATAATTGAGCGTGTTGCAATCTATATATAACCTAGCGCAAAGTATTAAATTATGTATAATTGTGAGTGGAAGCTAATAGACAACTACTCTTAACATCATTAGATATTGAAGGCTCCATACTTGCTTTGAAGTGATGAATTTCTTGAGAATTTAAGGCCTTCAAATCATACTCACACTGCCCAGCTGTAGGTTTCAATTTAACCAGGTTTATTTCGTTCTCGATAGGATTTTTCTTGATAAATTACTATTGCTGTTACATGGGTAGAGTCTTTACCGCTTAATGTTTTTTTCGTTGAAATCATTGTTATCAATAGTGCCGTGAAGAAATAACGATGCATTTTTACTACATTCTTAAGAATAAGCAAATTTTCTTCTGCATCTTCAAACGCAATTGAAATTGTAACTTATAAATCAAGCCGTTGTAATACTATATAGTTGATGCAATGTCCAAACTTATTTAATATATTTATCAACATTAGTTACATGAATTCATATAAAATACCAAAACGACCAGCAATTTCAAAAAGTATATTGTCACAGAACAAGTATGTAGAAATCAATTACAAAGAATATACAATTTAACAGATACATAGCAATTATATGAATAAGGATACTAATAATTCGGAAAATGTTAAAAACAGTAACTGCTAACACTACAAGTTAGTGTATACATAACATTAAAAAATTTATATATATATACATATATATATATATATATATATATATATATATATATATATAAAATAGTTTTTTTCGATAAAATGTTACGGTACAATTGGGATATTTTAGTCCAAAAAATTAAAACGAAATAATATTTTGCATATATTTAATTACAAATCGACGTTTCGGCAAGGGTTGTTGCCTTTATCAAGATTCTACAAAGGAAAAGCAATCAATACAGTCATCAAAAATTTTCTTTTAAAATTACTTACTTAATTGTTAATGCATAAATATTAAAATCATAAACACAACCCTACACATCAGGGTTGTTGTTAGTCATAAATGGATAAAATAAAAATAAAAATAAAAATATTGGAGCACCAAAAGAGGATTATTTAAAGTTAATTAATAAAATTACTTGCTCATAGAGTAAACGACCAACTACGAATGAATTAATATAAAACCAGTCTGATAAAGAGTGTGTTCCACATTTTGTACGAATATTAGGTAAATAATTAGCGCTCTGGCCTTCACATTATTGTTGACAATTAAAGTTGACTTTGCAATTCTGTACCGATTGGAATATATGGGATGCAAATTTTGGGTGTCCTGCCTAAAATTTAACGAATTAACTTCATTTCTTATATAATATGCCTCCAAAAAAGCCTAAACTTATGATTAGCTTCAGAATCTAAAATTCGAACTTCATCATAATTTGGTGTGTGATGAGTCATATTTATATGTTGTGAGAGGGCGCAGCTTTTCTTCCCCAATTTTACATCTGACTTATGTTGAATTAGTCTATTTTTCAACCACTGACTAGAATTACCCACATATGTCTTATTGCATGAACACGTTATTTTATAGATAGTGTTGCTACTTAACATTTTTTCCGTCTTATCTTTCAACTTAGTGAAAAAGTTTCCTACAGATTTTTCATAACTAAACGCTATTTTAATGTCTGGTTGTCTCAAAATTCTTGCCAAAGAGGCGTTAAAGTTTGAATATACGGTAACTTCCTGAACGAAACGTTATTAGGTCGTTCAGTATTGTTCAGACAAAGAGTAGTGTAGAGCAACTTCCTTACTAATTGCTTAGGATAACCGTTGTTACACAAAGTAGTTTCGAGTAGCATTAGATTATTTTTCTTAAATTGTGGTTCCGCTATCAATTGTATCCGGTGTTTTAATGCCAAAGCTGTATTAATCTTATGACTAAACGAGTGATTGGAAAAATAATTGATATACCTGTCAGAGCTAGTAGGTTTTTTTATAACAATCAAAGATCAGTTTATTGGTAAAGTCTCTGATGACTAAAGTGTCCAAAATGGAATTTTTCTTTCAGTTTCCTTTTATAAGTAAACTGCAGATGTTGGTTGAAAGCATTGAAGCATTCTAAGAGATGTTCAATTTTATTAATTGGAGCGGAACAAATAATATCGTCAACGTACTTCACCAAAAAACCATGTTGAAATCCAACTTAGGAATAACAGCTTCAAGTAGATGGTCCATAACTATTTGGGCTATAACCGGTGATAAAGGGGCCATTGGAGTTCCAAATTTTGCAAATAGTATACACCTTGAAAAACGAAGTAGGTGTTCTTGAAAATTAGAGTAATAGTTGCAATGAACAATGATTTTGTAAGGGTAGTATGTGGTTTTATGTCATTCCATTTATCATAATTATATCAAGGGCCAAATCAGAGGAATGTTAGTGAATAACGATGATACATCCAATGAAAATAGAATATGGTCTTGCGGTAATTGAAAATTTCGGAATTGATTCACAAAGGTGAAAGTATCTTTGGTATTATAATTCTCCAAAGGAAAGGATAATTGCAAAATTTTTGCACAAAAAACTGCTAATTGATAAGTGGGTGTATTCAAAGTACTGATTATAGGACGTAGCGGAACATTTTGTTTGTGGATCTTAGGAAGACCATAGTATTTTCCAGGTACAGAACTAGTGTTACATAATTGCTTTTTTTTATAAAGTAAAAAAGTTTCTTAAAATTAACTCAGATATTGTTGTTACTAAAGCTGACAAGGGAGCTGTCACCGTTATTTTGAACAAAAATGAGTACATAGAGAAGTCTTTGCATTTGCTTAGTGATGACAATACTTACCAAAAACTTAAAAGGGACCCTACTTTCATGATGCAGAAAAAATGCAACGACCACATAAAGGTTTTGCATTCTAAACACTTAATATCAGATCCCCAAAAAAAGCAATTATGTAACACTAGTTCTGTACCTGGAAAATACTATGGTCTTCCTAAGATCCACAAACAAAATGTTCCGCTACGTCCTATAATCAGTACTTTGAATACACCCACTTATCAATTAGCAGTTTTTGTGCAAAATTTTGCAATTATCCTTTCCTTTGGAGAATTATAATACCAAAGATACTTTCACCTTTGTGAATCAATTCCGAAATTTTCAATTACCGCAAGACCATATTCTATTTTCATTGGATGTATCATCGTTATTCACTAACATTCCTCTGGATTTGGCCCTTGATATAATTAAGGATAAATGGAATGACATAAAACCACATACTACCCTTACAAAATCATTGTTCATTGCAACTATTACTCTAATTTTCAAGAACACCTACTTCGTTTTTCAAGGTGTATACTATTTGCAAAATTTGGAACTCAATGGGCTCCCTTTATCACCGGTTATAGCCCAAATAGTTATGGACCATCTACTTGAAGCTGTTATTCCTAAGTTGGATTTCAACATGGTTTTTGATGAAGTACGTTGACGATATTATTTGTTCCGCTCCAATTAATAAAATTGAACATCTCTTAGAATGCTTCAATGCTTTCAACCAACATCTGCAGTTTACTTATAAAAGGAAACTGAAAGAAAAATTCCATTTTGGACACTTTAGTCATCAGAGACTTCACCAATAAACTGATCTTTGATTGTTATAAAAACCTACTAGCTCTGACAGGTATATCAATTATTTTTCCAATCACTCGTTTAGTCATAAGATTAATACAGCTTTGGCATTAAAACACCGGATACAATTGATAGCGGAACCACAATTTAAGAAAAATAATCTAATGCTACTCGAAACTACTTTGTGTAACAACGGTTATCCTAAGCAATTAGTAAGGAAGTTGCTCTACACTAATCTTTGTCTGAACAATACTGAACGACCTAATAACGTTTCGTTCAGGAAGTTACCGTATATTCAAACTTTAACGCCTCTTTTGGCAAGAATTTTGAGACAACCAGACATTAAAATAGCGTTTAGTTATGAAAATCTGTAGGAAACTTTTTCACTAAGTTGAAAGATAAGACGGAAAAATGTTAAGTAGCAACACTATCTATAAAATAACGTGTTCATGCAATAAGACATATGTGGGTAATTCTAGTCAGTGGTTGAAAAATAGACTAATTCAACATAAGTCAGATGTAAAATTGGGAAGAACAGCTGCGCCCTCTCACAACATATAAATATGACTCATCACACACCAAATTATGATGAAGTTCGAATTTTAGATTCTGAAGCTAATCATAAGCTTAGGCTTTTTTTGGAGGCATATTATATAAGAAATGAAGTTAATTCGTTAAATTTTAGGCAGGACACCCAAAATTTGCATCCCATATATTCCAATCTGTACAGAATTGCAAAGTCAACTTTTAATTGTCAACAATAATGTGAAGGCCAGAGCGCTAATTATTTACCTAATATTCGTACAAAATGTGGAACACACTCTCTTATCAGACTGGTTTTATATTAATTCATTCGTAGTTGGTCGTTTACTCTATGAGCAAGTAATTTTATTAATTAACTTTAAATAATCCTCTTTTTGGTGCTCCAATATTTTTATTTTTATTTTTTATTTTATCCATTTATGACTAACAACAACCCTGATGTGTAGGGTTGTGTTTATGATTTTAATATTTATGCATTAACAATTAAGTAAGTAATTTTAAAAGAAAATTTTTGATGACTGTATTGATTGCTTTTCCTTTTGTAGAATCTTGATAAAGGCAACAACCCTTGCCGAAACGTCGATTTGTAATTAAATATATGCAAAATATTATTTCGTTTTAATTTTTTGGACTAAAATATCCCAATTGTACCGTAACATTTTATCGAAAAAAACTATTATACTAGACTAGTCCATGAGCTTATATGTTTATATATATATATATATATATATATATATATATATATTACTCAAATTTAGACCAGGGTAGAAAATTAATTAACGACATCAAATAATTTTAATCACCGTGTATAAGGAGGCTTTGGGAAAAAGTACGCGTAATTAAATGCCTAGTGTAAAGATTTAAATCATTCAATTAGAATGTAGGGTTTGTATAGAATTTTATTAGATAATACGCGTTATTAAAACGTGGAGTATACAAATTTATTCGTTTCATTAAAAATAAGGGATTTAAATTATTCACTAGACGCTTTCTATAAAAAGAAGCAGAATTAAAATGCTCAACTTGTATGTAATTTAATTATTCCAAGTATAAAGAAACAAATAGAAATTACGTGCAAAATTTATATTAATTAATTAAATTTTTAAGTAACGAGTATTAAACAAAATGTACAAATAATAATTAATATTTAATTTGTACTCGCTAAAAATTAAATGGTAGAAGTCAATGCCATTCATTATTATTTTAATTGGAGTTAATTGAACCATTAGTAATATATAATATGCATAAAAGCTTTTAAAAACCCAATAATATTCAAATCGTAGAAGTGTTATTTAAAGTATTACGATTGAACACCTGCGTATTTTTAAATGTCAAATTCTAATAAATTCAAGCTGATAAAGATGCAGATTCTGCGTATATTGCAAACGGTCGGATAACCCGTAGTTTATATTAACATAGGAACCCACGTGGACTGAAATAACCGATAGTAAAGAATATCGATTTGCACCACTAAGGCCAGGTTAGAAAAAGACGGATAAAATGCGCAAGGCAGAGACACAGATAATAAAAGGCGTGATTTAAGCAACGTCACGAGGTTTACGATTGGTGAAAATAAGTAGCAGATATGAGAGGTGAAAACACAACAATTTCTATACAAAATTAATTAGATGTTCTCGGACGTGTTTGCAAGCCGTGTAAAAATTTCTTAGATTTAACTGGCACGAGTGCAAAAATTTAGTAGAATCGCTGTGCCGGACTGTCGAGAAGGGAACAGAGAATGCGAAATTCTGAAAATTGTCCGTTGAGGGACAAATCCGACGTGCAAGCAAGGCTGTTATATAAACCCGGACTTTAAACAGTTTCGTTCTCTTAGATTTTTGATTTTGATTCAATACTTTAACAGTTTACTCTTATATTTTTTGATTATTGAATACTTTAAAACAGTTTGCTCTTTAATTTTTTGATGTGATACTTCAAGCAGAATACGTGCTACGATACAAGTTATTATGAATTAGTGCACTTAGAAAAGAAGATACAAGGTAATAAAGTCTAGTTATATTTGCGAGTATTACTGTACCAATTATCCAAATCTGTAACGATTAATGAATAAACAAAAGTAGGCAGTTTTGGGTATAGCGGGAAAGAAGTATGAATTTCAGTGCTATTTTTCGGAAGTGAGTAATCAAATGTTATTAGTAAACGCGATTGGATCTACAAACAAGATTTAGATATACATAGATGCGTTCCTGAGAAGCTCTGAAACTTTTTAAACGAATGGTGTTGTAGATGAATTTTAAAAGGCGACCAGAATCTGAAACCGTAAACATAACCCAGTTGAAATGGTGAAATTAGCAAGGACGATGTACATTGAAGCCACGAGTGCAGTAAAGGTAAATTATACAATTTTGTTCGAACTTTGATGTTTTGGTGTGTGTTGGAAATCTTTATAATTTGTTTGACAAAAAAAAAATGGACAGTGCTAAATTTGTACAAACAACAAATTTTGAATTTTAAGGTAAAATTTTCTTGTTTAAGTAGAAAGGAGTATTTAGCAGTTTATGTTTTGATTATGATGAAAATTTGGGTCTGTCTTTGAGCTCAATTAGACTAACCTGTTTAATTAACGTAAATGGGTGGACGATGCTCCCTTTTATTCAGACTTAGGTCTGCACATATTGTAACTTAATTAGTATGCATCCTACCAGGACTTTAATTCTGGATGCAAATTAAAAATGATGACAAATTTAAACTTGAAATTTTATGATACTGAAATTTATGCTGAAATTTAATTTCGAAATTTTAATGTATTATGAATATTGATGTAAATAGAGTTAACGTTGATGCTTGTGGTAGGAATGTGTTTGTTTTTTTATGAATGAGGATGAAAGTTTTAACTAGGTGAGCATCCGAGGCGGAAAGAGTAAAAAGGCGACTATCTGAAGAGATTCAACAGGGCGAGAATCACAGCAAATCTTGATGCCCAATTCAAGAGGCTCGAATATAATTTTTTTACTCTGGTAAGGCTTTTTGTAGGTTTCACAGCAATATATATATATATATATATATATATATATATATATATATATATATATTGCTATGTAGATTGGGTCATTTAGGGGTAGATAGGAATACTAGTATAGTGCGCATCATGAATACAAATGAGGGTTTTGGAAACTAAACATTTTTAAGAAGAAAATGAGAAATACAACGATTAGGCAGGAAAGCAAGTGACAACGCCCTGTATATAAACTATAGTCATAATTATATTAAGAAACGAAAAGTACTTTAAAAAATTTAATTAAATAAATCACTTGGCAAGTCATAAAACGACGTAGACGGAAGCTGCAACACTATACGTGTGAATAATGCATTACCATAACACTAAATCTCCCAGTTAAACAAGCAGGTTTAAAAATGCGTAAGATACAAAGCGCATATAATTTAATACAAAAATAAATTAAGACTACGTGATCAGAAATTTAAAATCCAACACCTGATAGACTACAAATAAATTCCGCATGGTGATAAAAGCAAAGTTTATCAAATTTATTGTACAAACAAAACGTACGTGACCGGGGAAAAAGAAAATCTAACAAAACCAATGCAATAACTTGAAATCCTACGTGCAGGAAATAGCGCATCAAATTCAATTAAACACCAAAAATTAATAGAAATATCCAAAATCTTTTATGTAAGAATTATGTACAAAACTTAATTGTTGAACTATGAATAATTTAAAGAATTAATCAGGAGAAGCTAAATTAAGAAAAATGCGGACCCTATCTAATGTAGATTTGGATTCAATGTTGGGACCATTTAAATCATTAAGCTGAATACGGGAGCAGTTGGGACAGGAACTGGTTCGAGCTGGAGACAACAGGTTAGCCAATCTGAATATTTTGTTGTGTTTTATTTTATGAATATTTTAAAATTTGCTTTTATGAAAACTTTATGTTAAGGTCAATAAAAATCGATTTTAGTACACGTTATAAATAACGCAAAACTTGAAGGAAGTTTAATTCACGTTGATGGGGCTTCAAATAATAATAATAAGGGTGATTTTTGTTGATTTTTTGTTTAATTAATGAGAATTATGTACAAAATTTAATTCAATTATTAAAAGGAGGTTCTTTTTAAAAATCTATTAAACATTTTGTACATTATAAATATTTTGAGAATATTACAGTAGTTGTACTTAATGCTGTTTTGACTTAAAGAAACAGGAAGTAGAAGTAAAAGGAAAATTTAATTTTTTTGTTGTCGTATTGTCGCAAGCTCCGTGCGTGATTAAAACTAAGCTAATCAAAGTATTAAAAATTAAAAATTAAAATTAAAAATAAAAAATTTTTATTTCACAAGAAGGGGGCACAATAAAATAAGTATGCGAGATAAATACGAATACTACAATAAAAATGAAATCATAAAAGCAAGTACTATCAAGTATATAAGTTAGATACATACACGCCTATGTAGAACATAATACACAACTATATAAAACCCTAATACATTGGAAACTACACGAACTTTAGTCTAAAAATCATTCTAAATCTATATCTTTATTACTTCACGCATACGTCAATACGCTGAGGTATAAAAACATAATACATACAACGAAATAAAACACTCATATATTCAAATCTAGACGATTATTACTTTAAACGTTACTCTAAATTTATACTTCTATGACCCAATGTATATATTACTCAGCTGAGATCCAAACAATTTTCCAATAACCATGAATATAAGTTAATACATACTGTATTAAAAACTTTACCAATGGAAAAACAACAATACATTATAAATATACATACCCTTTAACCTACACCACATACGTTCTATGCGATGTGTATAGACTATATTCTGTTTTGTAACCTATACAGCACTTCGTTAATTTTACAGAACATTATTATATTATAATGTATGTAAGGCGTTTGGCGTTGAGTGCTCTGTCATGGACTCAAATATATACATTTTATGATTCAAATAATTTAGAGTACACGTCAGCCTTTTCTTTTTTACGCTGCGTTGATACGGTCTTTGTTAAATATCGTCTTTCTGACGTTTTCGGTATACTCTTCCTATAAAATATACATTGCCTATAACGTACTTCTATTTAGATGTCTGCCATATTACGCATATACAACATTCGTATATAGTATCCATTTAAACCGTTATTACTATTGATGTATGTAATATTAGGTTTTTTATTCTCAATGTACAAGGTCTATATTTACATATTTGCGTTTGTATTGTTTTTCTAACTTTTGTGATAGAAAGTCCTACTCGTCTTTAACATAGTTTTTCCAAAAACTCATACAGTTTCAGCCTTGCTTGAGTAGTCGTATATGCATCTAAAACCACGTTAACGTTATGTAATCTACAGCATTTCCCAACCTCTACAACCACTAAGATTCGATAAAAGAGCTTTTTACAGATTCATTCGTTGGTTTTTTACACGTTCTTGTATAAACATTTCGTCTACTTCTTCCCTATTCTGATGTTTAATATTGTTATCATTGGTTTTGTCTTCCTAATCCGTTTCATTTACTTCTTTGTTATTGTTATCCTCGTTTTATTTTTCATCTCCAATCTCATAATTCGTTACGTTGGGAAGAATAACAAAAATGTAGTCATTGTCGCCATCGTGCATTTTTTCACTTTCTCCTCGCTGGAAGTATTTTGGTTCCGTCTCTTTTGTAACCGAAGTCTCCATTTATCATGTTAAATGTGGTTAAGTTTTACCTAAGTTAAACATTAGGTCACAAAACCTGTTAGCAGCAATTCAAATTGGCGTTTTTAATTGTTACATAGTTCTTACATTCAAATGTTGCGTGACAAAGATCCCTTCTTAACAATAACTTTATCGTACCGAACGCGGTTTCCTCAGCCGCAGCTTCATTGCAAACTAGGATGCGTTCCTGAAATGCTGATAGTAATAGTAAAATTTGGCTTCTCTTGAAAGAGCTGATATATTTGAAGTTCAAGTAAAAGTTTACAATGCTCTCTACAAAATATGAATTTTCAGTAAAATTAAATATGAATTTTAAGTTGAGGGAAAAAATAGCTTACCTGAACTTTCAGGCACAATTAGTTCAAATGTAGTAATATAACGATATATTTGTTCACATACTTTGCGCACTTAAGTTAGAAATTGTTCAATAGTACATTCTGCAGTCGGTCCCGTAGACACATTGCTATACATCAATTTCCAATTCAATAATTTACTGTACGCATACGTCAATATACTCTGTCAGAGTAGGTGGACATCTCCAGCGTCGACCTAACCTAAGTCTTTTACTTTTTACTATATTGAGCCTAACCTAATCTAACCAGGAGAAGCGCCGACCTAGTCTGCAAATTTCGTTATGTTTCCCTACGAATAAATAAACGCCTTTAACACAATTTCTCTAATTGTGTATAAAATTAGTCTAATTTTTTAATCAAAAGTTGTCTAACAAAAGTCTTATGATTTTAGAAATGAATCGATATAAATTCTAAGACGTTCTGTGAAAGGCGTTTTACAGCTCCTAAGTGATTATATTATCTTTTAATAAAGTTGTATTTAAATTATATGGTCTATAAATTCATTAGAAATTTCTTAGACCCTTGATTTAATAGGGGATACGTGGTCCCGGTAGTGGGGGTAAAAGCATCGGTTAAGAAATTCAGTAGTGAAGCAAATTGGTACTATTGACTTAAAGTCCTTTCTACCATTTACGATTCTCAAACACATCTCGCCTATATTAATATCTATTGCTCAATTATTTGTTTTACTGGGTTAAAAAAATCTCTTAACGAATGCAACATTGGGGTCAATTGAATCGATTGTTCTCGAGTATCTTCGGAAATATAGGACTCTCATATATATTCTACCTGTATTATACATCTAATGTCTAATTATGAATTTTAATGCTAAATGTTACATTAGTCAATAGATAGAAACATATTTCTAATGTTGATAATGCGTGATTACAGGAAATTAAGGAATCTTATATTCACAAGCTGTCAAGTTTTTTTAGCGCATCTGAATCGTTATTTTCTAACCTATCCTTTATTGTATTATATTGTTTTATTAAATCAAATGTAATTTTTCTTATCTGGAGAATTAGATAGAATGGTTAACCGTTTTAATTATAATCCTAACAAATCTTAGCAAAAGCAATAATTTCTTTTTTCAGCATGCCATTTCTTTTCTTCAACTATTTCCCTTAATGGGTCAAGAGTTGTACATTATAAAACAGTTTATCAATCTTCGTGTAAACAGACTAAGCTCGGTGTTGGTTTTAATAAAACAACTTACTCTTATTTTTTTACTTACGAATTAGTGAGTACTATCTCAATCTGTAAATAGATGCGATTCTGATTCGATCAAAATTTGTCTATCCTGTTCCTTTGTACCACTACTACTACCCCAAAACTTTGTCGACCGTCTTGTACTACATTTTTTAAACTACTCCACGAGCGCCACATTTTTGTCAAATCTTGAAAGCCATTTTTATTTTCAAAATACGTAGCCAACGCATCCTCTTAACATTAAAGTTTTAACGCAACTTGTATATTCGTATACTCTTGTTAAATTTTGAATTTTGACTAACACCAAAAACCATCATCGGTCACAGCTCACAGGCTCTATGCTGTTTCTCGTTTCGAACGCATACATCATAAGATCGAACATGCCAATTCTAAATTATAACCTTAACTACTTTCACACAGATGCTTTGTTTTGTAGCATTTCTTATCCTATTCCATAATAACGCATTTCTATGCAGTAGGAAATAAGAAATGAAAGTTTCTGCCGCGCTCTCGGAAACTTATAACCAAAAATATCAATCTACATGAAAAAAGACGCAATAGTAGACATCCATTTCCGGAAAGATTCGAAACAAACGACTGTTATTACAATGACTTTATCTCCCCATAGTTTAATGCTAAATCCAAACTCGGATTATACGATGTGCTAACAAACGAGGAACAGGACATAATTTATATTACTAAATTTTGAGATGCATGTACACCGAAGAATTGGTAGAACCCAATTGGTCAGATTGCTCCCCTATCGTTAGGATATCTATCATATTCAAAAATGCTACATTCTTTACCAAAAAGACGTTTATTAAGTTATATGTTATGGTAAGGCTTAAGCAGCGAATCGCTGCCAACATGCCACACCGCTAACTAATTATGAGTTATGTCATGGTGACATTTAGTTAACTGATTTTTATTCATTTATTTTTTTTTGTTTTGTTTTCGAACTTAGTTAAGGTCGGTTTGACGCAGCTCTAAATTCTTCTTTATTCTGAGCTTGTCTAAAAAAGTCTACATACCCATCACAACCTATATCTAATAATTTGACTAATATACCTTTCTCTAGGCCTTCCTACTCTATTATTATTAGATAGTCTATAATCTAAGACCTTACTAAATAGTCCCTCATGTTTAATTGTTTCCACATACAGGGTTCCTTACCTATTCTTCTATAAACCTCCTCATCTGTTACTCTATCTGTTCAATTAATCTTTAACGTTCTCCTATAACACCAAGTTTTAAAAGCTTCTACCTTTTTCTTATCTACCTCTTTAACTGTCCAAGTCTCACTACCATATAATAGAACGCTCCATACGTACGACTTTAAGAAACTTTTTCTATTATCTAAAATAATTCTATTAGCTATTAGTAAGCCTTTCTTTTTTGAAAACGTTTTTTTAGCTTGAGCTATTCTAGCCACTATATCCTTTCTGCTACGTCCGTCTTTTATAATTATACTACATAAATAGCAAAATTCATCTACCCCCTCTAACTCGGTATTACTTATTTTTAATTGTGGTTTAGAACTAGGCTGTAACTCACTTGTCATTATCTTTGTCCTTCCTGGGTTAATTCTCATACTATAGTTACTCTGTAGTATTTCATCTAAAATATTTAAAAACTCTCTTAACTTTTTTCTAGACTTAGCTATAATGGCCATATAATCTGCAAAACGTAACATGCGTATTTTCTGTCCCTGTACACTAATACCTACCTTTTTTTCTCTCTAGCTAAGTTTAAAGCTTCCTCAATATAAACATTAAAAATCAAGGGACACAGTATACAGCCCTGTCTAACACCATTTCTAATCTTAGCTTCCTTTTCTATTTCATCAAATTTAATTACTACGCTTTGGTTTTTATATAAACTGTAAATAATTTTTCTATCCCTATGAGAGATTCCTATTTTTCTCAAAACCCTGAACATAACAATTCAATTAAGCCTATCAAATGCTTTTTCTAAATTTACACGCGCGAAATGCACCTTTTTATTTTTTTTGTAATTTTTTTTCGATAATTACCCTAATCATTAGTATCGGTTCTCTAGTCCCTCTGTCTTTACGAAAACCATATTGGTCTTCACCTAACTAATTCTCAGTCAAAGCATCTACTCTATTATTGTTAGTATTTTGGAAGCGTGGGAAGTTAAACTAACCGCTCTAAAATACTCACACCTATTAGCTCCCGATTTTTTGAGATTGGGATAATTATATTTTTTTCGAAATCTATTGGAACCTCACCTGTTTCATATATAACTTTAACTAGTTCATAAAATCTGTTTAAAGTTTTTGACTTGCACATTTTATTAATTCTGTGGGTGTATCGTCTATCCCTGGCACTTTATTTAGTTTAAGATCCCTAACAGCTCTATCAAACTCCTCTCTTAATATTGAGAACCCTATTTCTACATCCTCTTCTTAGTCGTTCTCTAACTCATCCATATCCTTTCCGTTATATAAATCTTCTAAATATTTTTTCCATCTATCTGGAACCTCAACTTTATTTATTAGAAGCTCATTATTCTCATCTTTAATGCCATTGTAGTTTTTCTTAACTTTCCCGAAAAACTTTTTAACTGCCCTGTAAGCCCTCTCTGTCTTACCTACTCTCAAGTTATTTTGAATTCCCGTACAATTCTTCTTCATCCATTTATTTCTAGCTTTTCTATACTCATGTACTATCTTACTTCTAACTCTATTATATTTTTGCTTACTTTCACTATCCAATTTTCTGAAAGGTTTAAGCTTTCTTCTATTCTCTATTAAATCCAATATTTCCTATGTTACCCAAAGTTTTCTCGTTTTTATTTTTTTCTTGCCTATAGTCTGTGTTGCTGTATCATGTACAGTCAGTTTTATTTCTTTCCATCTATTTTCTACGTTCCCTCCTATAGCTATCTCCTTGATCTTATTATCTAATACTTGTTTATATTCCTCTTCTAACTCACTATTATTAAGCTTACCTAGATCCCATCCCTCTCTTTTAAGCTTTCTCAATTTTTTGAATTTTAGCTTAAACTTCATTTTAACTAAGTTTTGATCGCTATCTACGTCAGCCCCTGCATAACTACAACAGTTTTTAACTTGGTTTCTAAATCCTTGTTTAACTAAAATTTAATCTATTTGGTACCTAGCCCTATCACCTGGCGCTTTCGAGGTATATCTCCTCCTAACATGTTGTCCGAATAGTGTGCTTACAGTTACTAATCTATGTTACTGGCAAAACTCAACTAGTCTTTCTCATCCATCGTTTCGTCTGCTACACCTAAATTTTCCTACCATTGTTCCTTCACTACCTTCTCCCACTGACGCATTAAAATCGCCCATAACTATTAAATGCTCATCTCCCTTTACCTTTCTCACTAAATTATTTATATCCTCGTATACCTCTTCTACTTCCTCATCCTTGTACTAAGTTGTTGGCATGTAAACTTGTACTAAAACAGTGTCTGTGGGTTTCGTACTCAATCTAACCATAATTATTCTATCACTAAATTGCAAGTACTCTTTAACTTTACGTCCTAATCTTTTACCTAACACTATTCCTACCCCTGCCTGTCCATTAGTTGAAGAAGTTGTAATTGTTCTATAATTATCTTTCCAAAAGTCATTACTATCTGGCCATCTCACTTCATTAATACCTAAAATGTCCAACTTTCCTTTTCTCATTTCGACTAATAAATTCGTTAACTTATCTACTCTACGTAATGATCTTAAATTCCAAGTCCTTATCACTAAATCGAACCGTTGTTTTAAATTCTTACGATGACGAGCCCCAAGTACCCCCTCCCGGAAATCCGAATGAGTGGGTACTTTACCTCGTACAAGAATTTTACTTGTGAGCTCTCCATCATACATATTACGTGTTTTAGGCCACGCATACCTGGGAAATATTGTGATAGGTTCCCATATCTTTCCACAACGCAGTTTTTAAAGATTTTAGCAAAAAGCCGTATCCGTCACGGCCAACCCCTACAACCTTGTAAATTATTGAGGATCGCCTGAGACCAACCGACTCTCCTCCAATATCTCTTAGTCAGCAAGGCTGCTGCCTCTTGCTGTGCCTTTTAATCGCTTTTTACAAAAAGCAGGTCAGTACAGTAGTATTCTTTGTCCCCTACATATCTAACGAACACCTAATAAACAGTAGTAAAATGTTGCTAAGAAATTTTTGTTAAGAAGTAAATTATCAAACTTGTTTTGATAACTTGGTCTTAACAGTATTTAATAGTAAATCTGAACAACCAAAAAACCATTTGAAAAGATAGTATTACTGGAAACTTTTAAATAATTTCAACTTATTCAATATATATCGATTAAGGTTCTATATGTAGTTTAACGCTTTTGACAAAAAACTGTGTGGATGGTATAGTTAAACATATTGAAATTACAAAAAGCTCAGTTTTAATGTAAACAATTTTGTGGAGCTAATGCTAATGTTTCTTAAAGCATTTGCTCATGTTTGTTGCAATAATAAATTCGTTATGAGAAAGTAATAATTTATATATCTCTCGCGCTGAATAAATGGAAGTTAATCAGATCGGAAACATTGCAAACTTTATCATTTTAAACCCTTAAACCCTTATAAATCAAGTGAGGAATAATTTTCTGTACTGTTGTAAATATTTGATATTCTATCTTAAAAACTTATTGCTTAAAATTATATTTCTTTTAAGGTTCATTTTCACTTAAATTATTTGCAACATATTTCTAGGTTCATTTTATTCTGACAAATGGAAACTTGCCTCCATGGGCCTAGGAACCAAAGGATCTGTTGTAGAGTTGAAAAATACGAGTGTTGAAAGATAATTATGCTAAGTGACAGCGAATTGAATCTTAGTATTTTTTTTTGTTTGATGATTGATCTAAATACCAATTTGCACAAACAGAAGCTAGATACACGAAAACGTGTTATGAAATCTACTATTATTCGAAAAATTTATTTATGCATTTGATTTATGATTCCCCTTTTTTGTAATATATCCAAAAATTTGATTTAGTATTAGTTTCTTGCAAAATGTTTCGATGTAGCAACCTAAATCATATCTTGTCACTGTGGTAATAGAATTATAAGTAAAAATTATGGCGTTCTGGGTCTTTCTGTCTTACGTGAGCATATCTATTCTGAAACGTTCTATATAAAAAGATTTATTCGTGATGCGTCACTCTCATTTTAACCCCGACAACGCTCATGATCATATGCAAAACAAGACCCAACTTAGCCTATGAGCGTTTTCAGAGATTCGCCACACTGATAACTGCATATTTACATTTACTAAATTTTCTGCTGTCAAATATATTTAAGCGAAAACGAGCAGCTAACTGTATTTCCGCGGTTTTGTAATAAAAAAGCTAATTGGGAGCGGTTTAAAAAAAAATTTTGCGAAAGCATTCCTGCGCTCGAAAACGAGCGATTAAACACTCGCGAAAAAATTAAACGACGCGGCCAGAAGGCCTTCTGGACAACCTTTAGAAGTTTGCGGGAAGGGTCGCGAGATTAGACGGCGATAACCGCGCGTAAATGGGGGCGGTGGGGGTGAGGATGGAAAACTAGGATTTGACTTGGCACGATATATGAGCACAAACAATCACTGTCGAACCTTAAACGCGCGGAAAATGGGAAATAAATCAAACGTAAATAAATAATAACAAACTAAAGAAAATAAAATAGAGTAAAACCGCCCCCCACCCCCAAACTTTAAAGTGATAGTGATTTTACCCCCCCTCCCCCCAGAACGTTTAGTTAATACCCACCAGAACTTTAACAGTGCATATTCGACTCCCTTTAGAAGTGAGATATCAATAGACCTAAGAGGACGACCACATCTTTGGATGCTGGAAAAATTTATATACGAGGTAGGAATAAAATTGTGGCGGCTATACTCGCATAAGCATTGATTTGTATTAATAAGAAGATTTTAAATTAATTTAATTTTTGTGTGTAATGGCGCTAGCCATCATAATGCCTATGTGAGTGCAACTGATAATTTGGGTGATGCTTTTTCTAATTTATGCACTGCTACATGCTTTTGCTTATTTAGATATTTATTTATTTAAGTATGTATTTATTTTATATCTATATTTATATACTTACATTTATTTTAATATTTATATTTTTGTCTGCATTGTATTGTTTTGTTGCTTGATATAATTCGTTTGACGTTTTGCCGCTTATTTTTTGGGCGCAGTATTTATAGGAAAAAAAAATGTAATTATAATATGTCAAGTTAGGGAACGATAGGGAAAGTTAGGGACGAATATAGGATTTACTTATAATTAAACACTTAGACCAGGGAGCACGAATCTGGAAATTTATAGAGTAAGCAAAATAGCTGGATTTATTATTAAAATATTTGGCGAATGCTTAGAAAATTTTAAGTCAAATTAGCTAGCTAGATTTGGATAGTTTTAAGACGACTCTTCAGGTCGCACCGGTAAGCAGAGCTGGCGACTGCTATCTGGTATTACGGAGCCCTCCCATTTTACCTTTGCTTGTGTCTTGTTGATCGTACAAACTCCAAAATTAACGTAGGAGTACCAATAGTCAAACCCTATTTCTAGTTTTTGTTTTAGTTTGTTAGATTTTTATTTAGGATTGATTAATTTTGAAGCTAGATTACATTTGGAGCACGTTTATATTTTCGCGTTTAAATCCAATGTAGTACCTTCCGGTGGAGCACTGATGTTGTGGCTGCAGGCACAGCGACTCCTATTCATATTAAAAGTCAGATATATTTAAGAATCCATAATATGACCTCATTCTTTACCACCCAGGTATGCTGCAAAATTTGCGTAGTCTGTTTAAAATATTCATCACTTGGGTTTTCACTATTAATGTTGAGTTAGGTGAGCGTATAGTCGGTAATTACAATGTTTACTACAGATGAAATAATGTTAGCTACCACTACCATTTATTAAACGCAAATCATCTCTACGCGAATTTGCGTCAAACTGATTATAATTGAAATATTTAAAATCTCATTTGTTGTGTAATGAAACTTTACAAGGATTAATAACTTGCTCATACAAAATGTATTCGTTGTTGTAGTTACAAGAAAAAAAGGTTTTTGTTATGTACGGAGTCTTGAACTAAATGCACTATAAGACACTCAGTATCATCCTTTGTTTCGTAAATGTTTCGTTTTGATGCGATGTTGACAGGGTTCAACTTTAAATTGTTACTGCTTCGTGTTGAACTGATGACGACCTTGTATATTATTTCGGAGTTTCACTTCGTAACTTTTAACATGAACAGGATTTGTGCACAAATAACTACTAAAGTTCTAAACTTGTACGCCATTAAAGCTCGAGTTAATCACTAACATCAAATTTTCCTGTATAGCTCAGTACGGCTTTGATAAACCTTGTGTCAAGTTTCAAGCTTTGCCTCTAGTATATATATATATATATATATATATATATATATATATATATATACATATATTAATAAAATATTCAGTATATCTAATGACCTAGTTGTTCTTTAGAAATGATATATACAACAAATAAAAAATATTAAACTTGCTTTATTCTTTCTAGTACAGATTCTATAAAATACTTTTGGAAAGTTTTCTGTAAGATTTATATACTTCATCTATTTTTAAACGTTTTATTCAATTAATCATTACAGTAATTTTATACCCATTCCATCGTTTTGATTACTTTATTTCTAACACCTACTTGTTAAAAGAAAAACATATTTTTTAAGATAAGTTATTTTGAAAAATATTGTAGTCGTTAGAAGCTTAATTGATGTTAAAACGGAATAGTGTAGATATTCGAATGTAACACAAAAACAAACTTGAGTAGATTTAACGTGCCTGAGTACAAATCGCTCCATTACCGAAGTATAATAAACAATAAATAAAAATATATTGCAGTTTTTCTAAATATGTAAAGCATGTGAAGCCTGCCCAGGGCCGAAACTTTTACGTATTGAAGGCAGCAATTGCAAAGGGTGCAAAAGAAATGGGGGCGCACCAAGTGGCGCATGTTGTAAAAAAGGTGCATAATTGCGCTGCTTTGTATGAACGCATCCTAGCAAATAGAGATGAACACGAACCGAACAGGACATTTTATTTTCGAACCAAACCTCGAACCGGACCGGCAAAGTTTTCGAACCGAACCGAACCTACTAGCTCAAGGTTCGGTCCGGTTCGGTTCGAAAGGTTCGATTTTTTAAATAAAAATATAGTTTAAAAATTTAATTTTCACTAAAAGCATGTCATTTCTCCCAAATGTACATTTTTAAAATTTCTAGTCGCAAGCATATAAGAAATACAACGATTTTCTAATGTACATGGTCTCGAGTTTTAAGCCAATAAGTAAAAAATGTAATAGGTACTAATTAGTGTTACATATCTGATAAATTTTGTCACAGAAGCATGTTTGTAGATCAAAACATTCTAGATTAGTTCGATTTGTTTAATACTCCTTATTTCAAATTGTTGTTTGTTAATAACTAGTATTAGATATTAAAGAAACTCGGAATGATTTTGAAAATTTTGTTTTACAAACAAGCTTATTTTATTTAATGAACAGAAGTCGTGTTGAAAACCATCTTAAACTTATACAAGCCGAGGTCACGGTCTAGAGACTACAGAAGTTTTGAGAATAAACAAAACAATTTAATTCTTAATTAAGTATGTATAACTTATCCATCATTTTAAACTTTTCACTTTTGTATGAAAACCAGCTCTCTATTAATATTAAAAATTGTAACCTTGTAGCAAAAACTAATCTCCTCTAATCTACCAAACGCATGGTCCATACTACTAACTGTTTATTTAGTGTGGCCATTACCACCAACGTCTTTAGAAGTAGCCGATGGCCCTGAACTTTCTCTCAAAACTAAGGGTTGATGTTTATGACTCATGGCGGTATAAACTTTTCAATCAATGCTGACATAAAATAACACAATATAATGCAAATAATAAGCAGACATAATGCCCGTGCCATAAATACTGTTATATTTTATTATGAAAAATGTAAACGCTGTTTGAGGTAGATTTACGATTCTTTCCGAGAACCATCTGATATTGTCTTTTAAAAGAAATAATAATAATAATAAAAATAGACTGACAAACAGCTTTTTGTTTGTACTGTATAAGAAATCAGCAACACCTTATTGTCTTGATACTCTTTTTATACTAAATAAAACTACAATAAAAGTAATCGCCAAGATCGTGTGATATCGTTCTTCCACGGTAAAATGACATTAGTAAAAATCATCAATTATTAACACATTCTAAATTTTAGAGGTGGCTTTCACTATTAACCTAGTTGTAAATACGCTTTGTTAAAGATAGTACGTTTTGAAAAATCAAAACTGGACAAATAGTATTAATATGATTTCTGATACTAAAATCTAAAGCAAATTAGTGTTGGGTTTATTTGAAAGTAGCAACTACTAAATATAAAAACTACATTAAACATTTAAATTGTTGTAGTTAAAGGCATTAGTTGTTTAAAATATCAAAATGTCAAACCGGTTCGGTTCGGCTCGAGGTTTGGTTTGTTTTTTTCTAACCGAACCGCACCGAACCGGAATAAATTTTTTCGAACCGAACCTCGAATCAAACCGGACTAAAAAGTTTTCGAACCGAACCGAACTTAGGGCAAGCTTCGGTTCGGTTCGGTTCGAATCCATCACTACTAGCAAAAACCGTGAGAAAAAATGAAAATTATCTGTTGCGGAAATGTATGTTTCTTGGATACCAATGCAAGGGAGATCGCGGCCTCTTCTGCATGAGAAAAGCCATCCAACTACTTGAACAGGTATCTCAATTACCTTCACTAAACACTGTGACTTCACTGACTTTGAACTCGCTTCTCGCTAGCAGCTGCGTGTTTTTTCAGTATTTGCATGGCATGTGGATGACTTATTAGTTTTATTGGTAATTTTACTTTATAATAATTATTCTCAATAAGTTAATCTAACATCATCTTTAGATCTTGTTGGCAGTGTGTTGCGCTGTACGTGTGCACGATGCTTTCGCATTACTGTTGATTAAATAAGTAAGTAAACGCTTCTAAATATTTATTTGAGAAGGGCGAGGCTATGTGAAAACAAGCTTCTAATCAAATGCCGAGAGACAGATATTAGCTGCAAGCTGCAACGTTTAAGTTTTCTCTTGTTCATTTAGTCAATGTAGGTATGTTATAACCTTTGATTAAACATTTTATTTATATACCATCTTCTAATTATTATTTTTGTTGATCTGTACAGATGCCGCTAAAGAAGAATTGTCGGGCGCGCAAAATAGACTTATTCGAGCTGAAAAGGTTGCTGCGATTAAAAGTAATACCACTTGATGGAGCTAAAATATCGTCCGCAGATAAATTTAAAAAAAACATTAGGTTCCCGGAGATTCAATTTTTCGTATACATGGAAAATCGATTTAAAGCGATTCGACAGCTATGAAATTATCATATCTATTACATGATACAATACATGTATTTTAAATTTGAATTCTTCGGAATCTTTGGAATCTTGGGATAATCTATCATAATGCATTTTATTTTTACTTGCCATTTTTACAAATTTCGGTTTAATATTCCATTGTCCTGCAACTTTTTCTGCTTCCTTCTTAACTTTGTGATAGTTGTTTCTTGTTTTCATGAAAGATGTTAAAGCTTTTTCAATTAACAGAGTTATCTGATTAATACCCGCCTTTTCACTTCATGCAGGGTGTGAAAGATTGTTAAGCTCTTCTGGTATTTGACTTAAAAAACACTTAAAAAGATAAATATCTAAATTTTCTTTGCTAGTTAGTATTTGACTTGGGTAATTTTGATCATATGTTTTTATGTCAGAATAATTGTTTTAAGAAAGAAGTACTACACCTTTATACCGAAATCCCATGGCAGTTAAAGATTTTAATCTATCGGATAAACGTGTAGGATTTAATCTTTTAATTGGGTCACACTTTCTTTAAAACACAAAACTAATTCCATCTAATTATAACATTAACAACATATATTGTGTTTTCTAAAAGTTGAAACAAAAATTTTTTTTATAACTATATTTAAGTTATGGGCGTTACAGTGCATGTATAAAGCTGCAGGTTCTGTTTAACATTGTTGTCACACAGCAGGATAGATGCTGCTTGTAAAACAACCCCATCGCAGCCCTGCCCCTACATTTATTTATTATGTTGGATAAATTACTTAATATAGTATTACATAAACCTTCTGCAGATTGGGACTCTACTTTTGTGAACCCCACAAACGTTTCACAAATATCTATTTTGGTTACCTCTCCCTCGCTATCTTTTTTAAAATCAATAATTCTTATAATTTTACTTAATTGACCAGTTTCAGTTATATCTCGTGTGGTGTCTATTATGATTGGGAAAAAAGGGCAGATATAATTGTATCTAATAAAGTATTTTTCAAGTGCGTGCTTAAAGTATCAATAATATCGCTTCGAACTTTTAGGGAAAAATATTTAATTGATTTATTGGGTTATTCAAATACTTTTTGTAATATGGCATCATAGTTACTGATTAAATGAGCTAAACTTAAGCAATTACTGTTGTAACTGTCCTTTGAATCAGAACAACTTTCTCTGTGTCTTCAAATCAACAACATGCGCTGGGATAGTGCTAAAGTAATGTTGAAAAGTCTGTTTAAAGAAATTTTCTAGCTGACTTGGACGTCAATGTAAATTGAAGAGATATTTAATCACGAGTTGGATATAAAAACGCTTTGTGGATTTTTGCAAGTATTAATATTTTATTTTTGTAAGGATCTTTACCAGGAAAATTTGTGTTCAGCGTTCGATACACTCTGACCTTTTTAATAAATTATCCATCATAGATTTTTTTGGCCAAAACAAACCTTACTAGCGCGAGAATCATGACCAGGTAAACCATTCATAGGAGAAGAAATTTAGTTCTGTGAGTTTAAAATAAGGTAAGGAACATTTTTATAATTAAGTAAATAAGCACTTCTTAGAAAATATTTGATGTTTGAAAGAAACGATGTTGTAAATGTTCGATATGTTTTTAACGAGAGAAAATATTTCATTCTATACAAATGCTTTGTGATATTGCTGTGTTTAATTTTATTTTATAAATTCCAACATTTCCGTTGGGTTAGAAAAGCAAAGTTAGAAAGTACGGTAAGTCAATAATTTCAAATCCTGCAATTTGTTGTATCTCTATCACAGCACCTTTTTAGCGGCGCAGCAATAAATGTATGTGTGTGTGTGTGTGTGTGTCTGTATATATATATATATATATATATATATATATATATATATATATATATATATATATATATTATTTAAAGCAATTTCCAAGTTTATATCAGAGATTTTACATTCGGTTTCCCATGGTTTAGAAGAATTATAACAGCTATATTGTTTATTTATATTGTACTAATCCCAAACTTATTCCAAGTCATTATTCCAAGTAATGATGATTTAGCACATTTTGTTTAAAAATTTTTAAATTTATACAGCATAATTAAAGAGCATAAAAAATCATTAAACAATCATCCCATGTTACATCAGATTAAAATAAACCGATTTCGTGAAAATCGCAGACAATTAGGTGCGACGCTTGCTCTTCAACTAATTTATTTAATTAATGAAACTGGATTTAAAGACAAACGCTTTATAAAAGTTGAGCGGAATATTTTAAGTCGCTTTTCTCGAAAGTGGTTATTTTAACTTAATATAAAAATAGGATTGAAAAAATGAATACTGTCTAATTATGTACAATAAAATTTGTCATCATCATTAGGTCTTAAGTCCTGGAACTGATTAGACGCGTACCCTCATTGTTTCCTATTTAGAACTAATCTACACATTTCCCTGAAATTTGCACAGTCTGCATCTATCACTATCTGCGTGCAGAAGTCTGATCTCAGTCTACCTCTACTTCTTTTTTCCTATCTCTGCTTGTAATATATCCCCTACGATTCCCCAAAAGTGCCTTAAAATGCTCTTCTATTTCTCCATTTTTTTGTTTTCCACGAATATCTTTATTCCTCTACTATTTCTATAATTTATTTGTTATGAACCTTGTCTGTCCATGTTATCATCCTTATACTGTTACACAATTTTTTCTATATAGTGTCTTTACTCTACCTTATAGGCGGCAGAGCCTCAATAAATTATGAGGAGTTCCTGTCTAAAGTTTAAGCCCAGGGTAAAGAGTATGGAAAGTGGCTTTGAGTATAAAAGGCCCCTCTAAAGAGATTTTCCAGCCAGCTAAGCTTATTCAACTTAGGGCAGAGCTATGAGCCAGAGTCGTAGGATGGTATACGATAACAAAAGAATTTTTAATGGACGCCACCGTATTTCAATAATAGCTATAATGAAAAAAAACCGAAGATAAGATACGGAAATCTTCAAAAAGAAAAAAAATCCTTAACGAGCAAAACATAGAATTATAATACTTACTTGTGACTCTGCAAACTGGAATTGGAACGACGATCTCATACTATCTGAAAATTTAATCACTTTATAGCATTTTAGAGCTAGGGCTACATTAGAGCCTAGTCACTTTATCACAAAAAAATAAATTCTATAAAGATTAACTAGTCAAGATTATACCTCAAAAATTTTCAAACACAATACCAATAATCTATCCTTCTTCGCTACAAAAATTTTATAAATATGGTTGCTTGCTTTTATCGAAAAATTATTGTTGACTTCAATGAAAGAAAGCTTTAAAACATTTTAGTGCACTTTCTATTGATATAGAAAAAGTATATACATATTCTGTACAATTTTACACGTATTGAAGCTTTTTAGATATGTACCTTTAATAATGTCTAAAAGTGGTCTCTTATTATTTGTATGAATTTTGCAAGTGCTAATTTATTATAGTTCTTTAGGAGAATTAAAGTGTTTTTGTTATTATTCTACAACTTGTGTTTGATACCGAAATAGGATCTTGTTTTGGCTTACATATAATTAATTAAATACATTGACTTTTCTTAAACTGCAGAACTTACATTTTGAATTATTTTAATTTCTTGAATCAAAGGTCAAAAATACTTATGGTCTGAACTAATCTGTATTTCAATTGTGCTGTCAAATAAAACTTAGATTTTATAATGTGACAAACAAATACTAACGTGTCACGTGCTTAGTTACGAGTACATTTTAGTGTAACCTTGTAAATTCAAATAAAGTTATCTTATAGAAATTTCTTTGTGTTTTTAAGAACATTTATGCAATATCCAACTATTAAATTCTGAACAAAAATTACGTGCACCAATTTAAATCACTATACAAATTTACAAAAAATTATTATTGCATTTCCAGTAATGGTTCCGTTAAACAAAAATTGAATTAGAATTGCAAAAGACTCGCCACAAATAATCCCCTAGACGTCAGCGTTCCTTAACTTTCGTGTGCAGTTACAACAACAGGTGCGCGAAGTTTACACGTGTTTGACATTACAGCTCGACTTCTATACAAAACAAAATTTACGGAAAATTCTTCGATACTCCATAGCAACACTCGACCATTTGAACTTTCAAAACCGCATAATAAAGAAAATGTGCTTCAGTGTTCCATAACAATTAGATTAAAGCTTGCGTTTCAATACTCCATAACAATTAGATTAAAATTTGCGTGTTACTACTCCATAACAGTTAGACTAAAATTTGCGTTTTACTACTCCATAACAGGTAGTCTAAAACTTGCGTTTTACTACTCCATAACACTTAGATTCAAACTTGCGCTGAAAGGAATCGAGAAAATGATTTAAATGCAAAATTGAAATTTATTTACCTACCGTAGGTGATGTTTACTCTCCAGCAATAATAAGTCGATTGAACTATAAATTGGCATAATGGTATTCGTTGGCACCGTGCCACCTGCCTCTGGGACTGCGGGTTTTCTAAGAAACCTGCTGGCCCACCTCGTCACAAACTTGATTATCCGATCACATTCGTACGTTAAATGGGAACTTTAGCCTCGAAGCAAGTTATTACTAGAGCACGCGCAGAAGACTGAATTGTTGCACCAACACATACACAGATAAAAGAAAACCTAAATTCTACTTCGAGTCCATAGATATAGCTGGAGTTCTAAGTGACAAATAGATATTAATTGT
Source organism: Platerodrilus igneus (assembly GCA_036346225.1). Taxonomy (NCBI): domain Eukaryota; kingdom Metazoa; phylum Arthropoda; class Insecta; order Coleoptera; family Lycidae; genus Platerodrilus; species Platerodrilus igneus. Next base: position 648,633 of record JARFIW010000873.1, read on the forward strand.
TAAAATAAGAATTTGGTATTTTCTGTGCAATAATGGATTTTTGTTAAATAGATATTTAGAACAAAAGCGTACATTAATGAAGCAGGTAATCGTATTCGTTACAATACATCTGAAGCACAACGTTCCAAAAGGCTTCTATCTCTTTCTGTCTGCTTTTCCTACTGCCCCTATTTTATAGACGTACTGTGCTGTGCTCCACACATATGCTTTGAACAATTTTCTTGTTGTCTCTGTGTTTGTTGTTCTGAACAGATCTGCTATTCTTTCTTGTTAGATGCAGTTTGGTCACCTTCTATTGTATTACAGCTATATACCCTATTTCCAGGATATTCAGTAATATGTCTGGGGGAGGAGGGGCTAGCTTTCGCCTGCCAAATTCCCCCAGCACTTGAACATAAGTAGAATTAATAATTTCTCCAATACATCATGTCGCACAATCAACATTAGTTGAAAGTATTTCACATCCCACACTTGTAGTTATTTATAATTACCATGAGAATAAGTGCACTTATCCTTTTCGTCATTAGATTTTCCGTCTTGAAACTAGTCGGACGCGACCTTTACTTATTTATGTTCTGAATAGCCTACACAGTTCTCTAAAATCCCCACAACAGCATATATACAATTTCGTTCCCCTTCAAATGTTTTCTAATTACATGCCGTATTTCACCGAGATTCAGTGGTATGTGAAGGCGTTAAGCAGCCTGTGGCTGTCAAGAATCCCCGAACACTTAGATATTTGAGAAATTTATTGTTTTCTAGTAAATACTTTCGTACAATTGACATTAGTTGTGAATATTGCAAGACCACTACCTGTAGTTGTTTATAATAATCATGATGTTGAAGTACATTTATTTTTTTTATCATTAGTTTTTCCATCTTGGGGCTGTTGGATGCGTACCTACATCGATTTCTATTCAGAGCTAGCATACACATTTCCCAGAAATTCCTACATCATACATCTTTTACTATCTGTGTGCAATAGTCTAACCTAGGTCTACCTCTACTTTTTTTCTCCTACCCTTGCTTCTAATATATTCCGCCCTTTTACCTCATGCGTAGTATATGGCCTATCCTCTTATCTATTCTATTTTTTACCGTTTTCCACATATTCCTTTCCTGCCTACCATTTTTAGTACCTCTCTGTTATTAACTTTGTCTGTGCATGGTATCTTCATCATACGTCTGTAGCACAACATTTCAAAAGCTTCGACCTTTTTCTTGTCCGTTTCTCCTACTGTCCAGACTTCATAGCCGTACACTGCTGTGCTCCACACGTATGTCTTAAGAAATCTTTTTCTTGTTTTTGTTTGTTGCCTTTAAACACAGTAGTTGCTTTCTCTTGTCAAATGTAGCACGACTTGTGCTAATCTTTGTTTTATATGTTTGCGTTATTTGGTTTCCTAGGTAGCAAAAAACCTTACCCCCTTGTAAGTTCTCGTTTCCAATGTGTATTCTTGTTTTTTATTTATCTTCCCTTCCTTTGCATACTAGACCTTTAGTTTTATTTTTGTTGATTTTCATATACCGTACCGCTCTGTTAGAACCGTTTCCATTTCATTAAGAGCAGTTTCTAAGTCTACTAGATGCTAATACCGCTATATCATCCGCAATCCAAGCATATCAATCTTTTGGCCTACATATTAATTTCAGATGTCTTCCTGCATTTGATAGTATTCATTGCCTCTTTTATCTACAAGTTAAAAATTAATGGGGATAAGGCACATCCCTGTCTTAATCCTTTCCTAATATTTACTTCTTTACGTTCCTGCTCTAATTCTATTACTGCCGTTTGCTCTTTGTATAAGCTCTGTACTATTCGTCTATCTCTAAAATTAATTCCAATCTTTTTGCGTATTTCGTACCTTATTTCTATTTTACATTGTCGAATGTTTTTTCCGGATCTACAAACCCTATATACACTCTTTCCCTCTTTTCTATTGTTTTTCCAATATCACTCTTAGAAAGCCTACCGTGTTCCCCTGTTTCGCCTTAACCCAATTTGATCATCTCCTAGTATTTCTTTAGATTTTTTTGCATTCGTTCTTGTAGAATTCTAGTTAATATATTTGACAAGTGTGCTGTCAGACTTAATGTACAAAAAGTTTCACATGTATCTGCGCTTCTCTCTCATAGTATAGTTACTATGACGTTACGTTTGAAATCTTTGGGTATCTCGCCTGTCTTATACATATAGCTTGCAAGTAGGAAGAGATATTTTGTTACTGCTTGGCCAGCGGCTTTTAGAGTTTCTGCTTGCAACTCATCTGTACCCGGCGTCTTACCATTTTTCAGAACCTTTAGTGCTAAATCAAACTCATCTTGAAGCATAAGATATTTCTCTCTCTCTCTCTCTCTCTCTCTCTCTCTCTCTCTTTCTACCCCTCCCCCTCTCTGTCTGTCTGTCTCTGTCTCTCTCGTGCACCTTATATTTTTGCTACACGGTTTTATATCCCTAAAATTTATTCTAATTAGTCGTGTGCTTTGTCTGTCTTTCCTATTTCCATCTTAGTTTGTACCTCTTTGCACTTTTCATCAATTCATTGTTCTTCAGCTTTCCTGCATTTGCGAATAATTTTCCATTTTATGGCTTTGTATCTCTGTTTTCCCGTTGCGTCTGATCTATTTTTGTATCTTCGTCTTTGTTTCATTAAATTCAGGATATCTTTTGTTATCCATGGTTTCTTATTTTCTTTTTGAGTATACCCCAGAATATCTCTGGCCGCTATAGCTAAGCTGGATTTAATGTTATTCCATTATGTTTCTACTTCCTTAGTATCAGAAACTTTCCCGACATCTTTCAACAATTTATTTAACTTTTTTTCAGATTTTTTGTGAATATCTTTATCTTTTAGTTTCTTAAGGTCAAAAGTGACTTTCATTCACTTTTTCTCAAATTTTAAATTTAAGAGCGATCTTTATAATTATGATGTTGTGGTCAGTGTCTAAATCTGCTTCAGGACAGCTTCTAGTGTCTTTTACTTGATTCCTATACCGTTGTCTAATAAGAATAACCTATTCGATATCTTCCTATATACCCTGACTTCTTCCACGTGTATCGTCATCTAGCGTGAAATTGAAATAATGTGTTACTAATGGATAAATTACTTATGTCGCAAAATTCTACCAACCTATTTCGCCTGTCGTCTCTTGTGCCTAAACCAAATATACCTACTACCGCCCCTTCCCTTCCCTTACCTATGACGGCATTAAAATCCTCCAAAATTATTAAATTTTCATGTCGTTTTACGTATGTCTTCTTAGTATGTGTTCGATATCTTTGTAGATCGCTTCGACCTCTTCCTAAGTGTGGCTGGAGGTGGGCATGTATTATTGCTGTATAAACCGGTATATATTCTAATCTAACCATGAGAACTCCATCGTTTTTTTGCAAATAGTTTTCACACAGTGCTTTATCTTTTTTCGCGTAACTATCCCGACACCAGAATTTCCTTTATCTGATCTCCACTCCAAAAAGTCCCTGCCTCTAGCCACCGAACTTCGCTAATCCCTACTATGTCTATTGCTAACCTATCCATTTAAATTTTTTAATTCTTTAGCTTACCTACTGGTTTCATAGTTCTGACATTCCAAGCTCCGACTCGCAGAATGTTACTGATTTTTTTTCTAAGCTTTCCGGTCACATTCCCCAAAGTAGTTCCCTCCCGGAGAGCCTAATGGAAGACTATTTTACTGGCAGTTCTGTGGCGTAGTTAGTATGTGTGTGATTGCTATGCCCAAGGTCCTGGATTTAAATCCCGACACGGTCCGCTTGAAATATGTAGGCGAGCATTTTTCACAAAAATACACCCTAGTTCGAATGAGAGGTAAAATGGAGGTCCCATGTGTGAGAGTTGTCATGCACGTAAAAGACTCCTACCTTGCTTGGAACAGCAAGGGTTTGGCAAAATTCAAAGTTTTCCAGATAAAAAAAACTCGCTTTCTGGCCAATGTAGTACCATCGGGTGGACCATTGGAAAATCATATGTAAGGACTATTTTACTTTAGGAATCTTTTACCTCAGAGGATGCCATCGTTTTAAATACAATTTAAGTACGCTTTGTACTTGTGAGGTAATGTGGTGGTTTCCCTTTGCCTTCCTCATCGCGGTAGTGTGTTTTATAAAACCATACTGACTCCTATGGCCTGTGCCAATCTAGGCACCGAAGGAGCCGCTGCCCTCTTTCGGGGACCTGTCTTAATCTGGTTTCTTACTAAAGACCCTACTAATTTGGGTAAACTTGTAGTTTGGCTCTTTAGATCACTGGAACGGGGATGCCATTCCACCTGTTCTAGTAATCTAGAACTTCTACAAGGTGCAGGTCCATTTGGAATGGAATAGAATTTATAAAATAGTTAAAATAAAAATGTAACAGCAATTGCTTTTCGCTGGGGCTGTAGTTTTGTTGGTTGCTAGTGAAAAAAAAGGATGCCCAACAGTACGCCAACTGCAAAAGTCAAACATAAGATGTAATTTTTATCCTTTTGAGAGACTTCCGGACTAACTCTGAACTCTACTTCTGTGGGAGATATTATTGCGGGAGTTAATAATTGACGGATAGGCCAGGGCGCCACTACACTTATAAAATGAACAAGTACAAGCATATAACGTCAAACAAAAGTGTAAAAATTTCGACGATCAAATTCCGTTGTTAAAAATAAAGACGTTTGAATATATATTATTGTGTTAGTCTCTACGCGTACAATACATCCAATATGTAGATGAAACCAGGGAGTCACAATCGACAAAGTCATGCATAAGAGATTTCCATGATATATGACTTTCTCAAATTATAATTGTCGAACACGCCAAAAAAAGATGTATATACTTCACAAGAACGCTTCGATAAGGCGTGATAATATTAATAAAAAAGTGTGTGTACTGATTAACCACAAAATAATTACACAATAAACATAGATTTAAAAAAAACTACAAAAACGGGGGGTTAATGTACAATTGTATAAAAGAGATACTAAATATGTGTAAAAAGTATTTAAGTCGTCACAAAATTATGACTATTTCTATAACTTTATATTTATATTTCACTTATTTACTGATAACTAAAGTTTTAACTTTTTTTTTGAAAGTTAAATTTCACTAACCCACTATCTCTAATCTCAAATCTCAGTACTACTTATTCACAAAACTCCATTTTAGACTATACGCAAATATTTAAATAACACAAATCAACTTCGTACTACTGCGACTTATCAAAAACATATTTTGTGTCCAGGCAAAAAGTTTATACTTCTTAAAAACAGAAGCTGAAAATATAGCTTTACTTAGCAGCATATCAGTCACTACTATGTTCGATATAACTTAGTATCCAAAACATAATGTTAAGTAAGCTAAAATTTTCTCACAAAATAATAAAAATTTTCTTTTGGCGTACACAAAAAAGAAATGCTGCAACCAAGTGCACAGAATATAACTCAACAACATGGCCTACCAATACCTAGGATTCAAACAAATACACAACATTAAATAAAATTTAAAAACAAACGAGGTTGAACACAACACCTCAACAAAACCAATACATATACTTTCTACAAACATTTTAGTCTACACAAATATTTATAGGATCATTTATAGCATGAAAAGGTATTAAAGCTATCACAAGTCATATACCAACTCTAGAATCATTTTCGTCCTCCAACTCATACGCTAAATTTGATATCTTTTTAAGGACTATACTTAGTACAAATTTTTGTGCTAATTTTGCAGATAATTGATTTCCATCGTGAGAGAGTACTTTCTTAGCTCTCCACACCTTATCGTCAACCATGAAAGATAATTCTCTTATTCATAGATGATAATTGCGATGGATCGCTCTACTCATAACTAAACTCCCGAACCAAAATGCCATACAACGCATAAATTTACTAGAATGGCAGGCTTCTTTATGGGCCTCACTTAGACTAATAAACAAAAAAATTACATCATCACCGACCTCAAAAAAAGTGAAGCAAAACTGCTAGCGCGACAAATTCACCTTGAGCCCCGTCTAGACTTACATAGTGCTAAGCAAACAACGCACTGCTACGCGTCCAGCCACGATCTCCCCTAGGTTAAACAGAACTAAACTTCCAGCGATGCAATGCCGATAAAAATAAAACAAACTGCTAGCAAAACAAAACCGTGCATACTGCACAAGATCAACTTTCAAACGATATAACGGCAGAAAAATTTAGTGTACTAATTTATGTACTAATTTATTTGTATAACATTTGAGAAAACTACACTTTATACTTTTTTATAAACAGTTGTGAGCGTCTTTGTATAACCCCACTCGTTGCGGCGCTATTTGTATAAAAAATAGCTGTTAGTTTTTGTGAAAACTCTATTTTTTGACAAAGCCAGTGTTATTATATACATATATTTATAAAAGAGCTCCAAGTTGTGGGCGTCATTTGTATAATATTCGTTTTTCTCTGGAGGTGTTGTTTTGTTGGTTGCCAGTGAAAAAGTGGGTACCTAAAACAACTCCAACTTCCCACAAAAGTCAAACATAAGATGCAATTTTTATCCGTAGATGGTAGCTGACTTTTGGAAAACTTTTGGACTAACTCTAAACTCTGCTTCTGCGGGAAGAGACTATTTAAGAGGTCGGTTAATAATTGATAGATAAGCCAGGACGCAACTAAACTTATAAAATAAACAACAAGAAACAAATGTCGTCAAACAAAGGTGTATAAATTTCGACGACCAAATTCCGTTTAAAAACCATGAAAGTTTGACCTTAAATTCGTACAGGCTCTATATCTGTAATAAAATATGGTGTTAAATAAATTACAAGAAACAGCAGTTTGCATCTTTTTACAAAAAGATTATTGTACAAGTATTCAAATATATTAAGTTTAGATTTCAGTTGGATTTGAAACTCACACCATCACACTACTTGTGCGAATGCGGATCGTTCGCTCAGTTTGTAGCATAAATAAATTCTAAAACTAGTCACTGAGTAAGCACGATGTCTTCCTTTTAATAAGAGGTCCTAAAATACTACGAGAAATAAGAATTTGATATAGCCAAATTTTACACATGTAATGAAATCGAATATTATAGTCATATAAGAAAAAATAAATATTTACAGAAAGCGTTTAATTATTTGTTCAGCGAGATATTTGAATAATTTTTGTAAACTTAGTGAAGAACAAACCCATAACAGATCTGATATTTATTTACAAATTTTAAGTTCATATTCAACCAGTTAAATTTATAATTCTGGTTCAAAATAACTAGTTGTATTTTGGAAAACAAATTATTAATAACATATTTGCGTTAAACTTCAATTTCCAGAAACACATTAACATTTAAATTTTTATCAAGGTCTACGTAAGAACTCAGTGTTCGAGAATTCACAATTCCATAGAAGATGAGTAATTAAATTTTTTCAATTACAGGAAACAAACAAGCCGCTTGCCACTCAATAGAAAGTTGACCTACCGACTGATAGCAAAAGTCACCTTTAAAATTACCAATTAAATCAAACAGTAAACGACTTTGGAATACAAACAGCAAGATGGTCGGTAAATTTTTTCTTAGAAAAATTTGTTTACCCCAAGTGGTAGTTGACCAAACAGCAAAAGGCGTTCGAGTGTAACAGAAATTATTCCTAGTCTATTTTCTAATAATAAGCAACACGACGCTTTAGATGTCGTATCTTCAATTTAATTCTCAACAAACTAACTCATTTCATTTACGTAGTTATCGCAATTTTAAATAAAGCAAAACCAGATCTTAAGTTGTATTTAAATTTATTTCTAAAGTAAGTGTTAAACAATTTTATAAATTCGTTGCTAGAGTTTCTGTTTTTTCTTTGCCTTTTTTTGTTTTTCTTTGTTGCATATTGTTGAATCGACCAGATCGTAACACATGTTAAAAGGCTAATGGGGATCGAGTGCGACGCGAAAATCGCCGACATTCAAAACTTTCCACATCTTATCTGTACGAAGTCCTGTCAGCGAGTGACCAGGAAGAGCTGATGTAACCTATTGCAGAAGCTTTGCGCATGATATGGACATAAACAAAAGACACAATAAAGTTATGTTTGACCTTCAACAACGTAAATCGTTGTATTTGAATTTTGTTAGATGTGTTTCTATTATACCTCCACGAGAATTAAAATACTAACTGAATGTGTTTTGCTGCATTTATCTCACTTATATAAAATATTTTTAAACAAATAGAATAACACCACTATACAAGGTGGATCCAAAAATTATTGTACCTTATTTGTAATTTTTGGGAAATTTCGGAAAAACAGAACGTATCAATGTCAAGAGTCATTATTTAATACCAAGGACACTATTGGAGTTTTGGCATTGAAGGGTATGCGGCGAATTTGGATACAAAAAAGGCACTAATGTTCAAAACCTATACAAAGTCGCCACACTCGCAGAATAGTTGTTAGAAAAATTCAAATAATAAAAATTTTTGCATAGGGTATTGAAATGTCAATTCCGGATATTCTGTACATTTTGTTATTTTAGCGCACCCACCATTTCCTACGCAGTTCCGTACTTCTTATTTCAGCATAAATTGCGTATGTGATTTTAACATTTTTGACTCGTTTTGTTCTACCTCTACATGTTGCACACCTTCATGGTTTATAAGTACCTTCAGCAATTTCGAAAACAACAAAACTCACTTTCACTATTGCTATTGTCAGTAATATTGTAGTTCTAGGACCAAAATATGTGTAATTTCGATTAACTATTATCAATATTACACTGCGTATCAATTAAAATAAAGGCAATTTATTTTTGGTCGTATATTGATTGCGATGTCTGTATTGGTTTTTGTCCAATTAAATTAGTATCAATAATCATAATATTACAAACACGCGTTATAAATAGCACCCTGAAGCATACACTTACAAAAGCGTATGCAAAGTATATAGTTAGATATATTTCATGCAAATTGATTGTTTTTAATTTTTGTAAGATAAACAACGGACCAAAATTAGTGAAACCTTTTAGGGTCAAAGATATCTATTCTTTTAAATTTATGACTTACTTCATAATAACTTACTTTTACCTTTTTAACAAATAATAGTATAATTTCAAATTATTCATATTTCAATTGAAACTCAGTGTAGTTCGAAATAACAAAACATTTAACTTTAAAAATTAAACCACTAGCCGACGTCTATCCAGGCAAAAATAAATATTTTCTTGTAGATAATAAATACAAGGAAACCGAAGGATAAAATAAACGAAATAGCCCTTTATAATTATGTACTCAGAGCTGTCGAACAACGTATTATGTGGGCGTATATTTACTAGTTCAATCATACCTAACTGCAGCTCCACAAGACTAAACAAAATACTGATATCGATAATGGTACTAAACTCCACTGGCTCGCTGCCAAACAGTGTTTATTTGATAGAGTTGGCCCTCTAGCGTAAAATGTGAATCTAAGCAATGATATTCAACAGTCCTAAGATATACAACAGAGAAGTATTATATCAAACACGAAACTCATACTAATGAAATTTGATTGCAGAAGCTTAGAAAACCTATTACATTTAAATTCCTTTCAATAAAAAGCATGTTTAGCTTTTCCGCATGCCGTAAATCAGGGACTCAACATACAGCCCCTTAATGATGTGGCATTAATTTCTCTTTAGCATAAGTAGTAGAAAATGGGGGGCTTCAGTGACCTCATTTGCTCCAGCATCCTCATTTGCTCCCTCATCTGGAACAAATAGTTTTCTTTGACTAACCATTTTTATCTTTCGAGATAAATATATCTTGTTTGGTATCAATTAATATTAAATTTTTCTCAGCTACCTGAATTTCTAGAAATTTTTCAGATAACATCATCTCCCAGGGGGCTATCCTCATTTTAAGATGTTTTACCAGCAGCGATTTCTAACCGTATTTATAAATTTTTTAATTATGCGATACATCAAATTAGTCTAGAATTCTACCCAGAATCCAAATCTGCACACAGATTTAAAATAGGACCAACCTTTATCGTTTTACACATATGCCCTCTGCGCGATAAATCTTTCTCCACATTTTCACCCACGAGATAAATGTACCTTATTTGGTATCAATTAATATTAGATTTTTCTCAGCTACCTGAATTTCTAGGAATTTTTCAGATAGCATCATCTCACAGGGAGCTACCCTTATTTTAAGATTTTTTACCAGCAGCGATTTCTAACCGTTCTTATAAATTCTTTAACCATGCGATACATCAAATTAGTCTAGAATTTTACGCAGAATCCGAATCTGCAAACAGATTTAAAATAGGACTACCCCTTACCGTTTTACACATATGCCCCCTGCGAAATAAATCTTGCTCCACATTTCTACCCATGAGATAAATGTACCTTGTTTGGTATCAATTAATATTAGATTTTTTTCAGATACTTGAATTTCTAGGAATTTTTCAGATTGCATCATGCCCCAGGGAGCTACTCTCATTTTAAAAATTTTTACCGGCAGCGATTTCTGACAGTCCTTATAAATTGTTTTAGCCCTGTAATACAGTAGATTAGTCTAGAATTTTACGTAGAATCCAAATATACAAACAGATTTGAAATAGGGCCACCCTTTACAAAGTTACACCCTATAAAAACCCGAACTTCTTAATTTTTTTGCTTTTTATTTAGCGAACATATAAAAGATTATTTTTGTTTGTTTTAAGATACCTTATTTTTAAACATTATATAGAAATTCAAAACTTGTTCTTTAATAAAGCATTCTAAATCCAACAAACTATCAACAAAAAAACATTAGGAACTTTTATGGGTAAAAATTTCATCAATTTACATTTTAATTTCTAAATGCATGTCATAACATAATTATGTAGTTAACGCAGTACTAATTAGGTACTTGCAAAATGCAATTCGTATTCGAACTAATTTCTTGACAATTATGGATTACCCAAATTACATGGGAAAACAGTGTATAAGTCTTTTTAAAGCGTATTTCTTCTTCAAACAAATACATTAATTACAGAAGGAAAATACGCTGAATGCAAGCCACTTAATAACTAAAAACACAAAGAAATTAAGCACACAAAAATTTAATAATTTATTTAATCGAAGATTGCCGAAGACACTCGAAGAGTGCACAAGCGCGGTCAATAAACCAATTAGCATTAATATCAAGTATTCCGTACTTTTGTAGGTTGTTCATTTCCTAGAACCAAATCTTCCGCAATGTACAATGTCCTTAAAACTATCCACATTAATATTCTTAACTAAACTTCGTGAGACCCGTTTAATCTTTTTAATCGTGTCTTTCTCGCTTACAATACAGTAGAAGTTAGACCTACTACCAACAAATTTTAATACTAGACCCACATTAAGTTTGTCTTTGAATTTCCCTACAACTTTTTTTTGGTGACATGCAGTATATTGTGTTTATTATCTGCGAGGTACACCACTTTAAACCTAAAAACAAAAACAAGATAGTTTAATACGCCTATTAATAATTTTTGCTAACGTTGGCGATACAAATATGTAAAACAGACTTTATCAAGAAATATAATGTTTTTAATAAAATATATACATGTATTGATAGCATCCATAAACCGCCGTGGCAACCAGAGTCTGGCGAATCTGGGATAGCCAAATCTCTAAACATTCGCGCAAGTAATTGCCTTGCAGTCGAATCTTTTAAGTATTGGATGGAGTAACATTTAATAATTTCCAACACTGTCAAGTAATTTAAATTGCTGCAATTATTAGACAGAGAAATACTGCCACGGTCCTATTCCTCTAATAACGTTTAAACCCTTTCTTCCTTCATCGTATTTCCACATACATTTTTTATATTACCTACAAATTTTTCGTAAAATTCTGGAAAGTGTCTACGCCTCAACTCAGCCATTCTAAAACAGATTAATTCTCGCAAATTTAATAGCTTGATGCACTCGTACGCAGGTAGCACAATAACATTCCGATATTTCGTAATTTCCATATTATACAAATTCTCTTTTTCAAAATTGTTTAACAGCCATATACTTCTATTAAAGGCTGTGCTTAGCTGCAATTTGAAATCTTGATCCAATTGTATGTCAAAAACGTCGTCTCCAGTAGTCAAACCATTTAATCTGACTTGTTTTGAGTCTTGAGCAAATTGGTGAATTTGAAATTCCACTTGAAAGGTACACAATTTCTTCCAATCGAAGTATGAGAATGTTATCGTATAATCTGCACACATACCACTACAGCAAATAACTTAGATGACAGGTTGAAGACCACCATATAAATCAAAACCAACTTCTATTATATGGTTGTGAGAATTTGGTGGAAATTCGCCTAACCTATAGGTTGTCTTACCAACTAGTTGGTTGATATTTAATTGTGGTACTCGCACATCACTTGTAGCGTCAACACAAGAAAAATCCATCTTTAACTTGTAATTTTAATTAAACTCGACGATACTTTGACGACTAATGCACAGAAACATGGCTCCCTTGTCTTTTATGCCGATGGTCGAGCGTGCGCAGCTCCTTATAATGTTAATTGGCGTCATATGCAAGTCTTGACTGGAAAAGTGACGCTTATAATTGTTTTATAGTGGATTTTACCTGTATGTATTTAACCACCAACACCATTATTAGAATTTTTATAAAAAATTACTGTTAGCAGGGCTAAAAAAATTTATAAGGACTGTCACAAATCGCTGCCGGTAAAAAAATCTTAAAATGAGAGTAGCTCTCTGGTAGATGATGCAATTTGAAAAATTCCTAGAAATTCAAGTATCTGAAAAAAATCTAATATTAATTGATACCAAACAAGGTACATTTATCTCGTGGGTGTAAATGTGGAGAATGATTTATCTCGTAGAAGGCATATGTGTAAAACGGTAAGGGGTGGTCCTATTTTAAATTTGTTTTCAGATTTGGATTCTGCCTAAAATATTAGATTAACTTGATGTATCGCATGGTTAAAGAATTTATACGGACGGTTAGAAATCGCTGCTAGTAAAAAATCTTAAAATGAGGGTAGCTCCCTGGAGGATAATGCTATCTGAAAAATTCTTAGAAATTCAGGTAGCTAAAAAAAATCTAATATTAACTGATACCAAACAATGTACATTTATCTCGTGGGTGGAAATGTGGAGAAAGATTTATCGTGCAGAGGACATATGTGTAGAATGGTAAGGGGTGGTCTTATTTTAAATCTGTTTGCAGATTCGTATTCTGCGTAAAATTCTAGACTAATTTGATGTATCGCATGGTTAAAGAATTTATAAGGACGGTTAGAAATCGCTGCTGGTAAAAAATATTAAAATGAGGGTAGCTCCCTGGGGGATGATGCTATCTGGAAAATTCTTAGAAATTCAGGTAGCTGAGAAAAATCTAATATTAATTGATACCACACAAGATATATTTATCTCGAAAGATAAAAATGGTTAGTCGAAGAAAACTATTTGGTCCAGATGAGGGAGCAAATGAGGATGCTGAAGCAAATGAGGTCACAGAAGCCCCCCATTTTCTACTACTAGCATACTAACATGTCGCAGGGGTTGAAATATAATACCTCATTCAAATCAAAAGTTTTATTTCAGACACCATGAATATGCAGCAGCAATCCCTAAGCCTTAAATATTTTTAAAATCCCCTATATTTTCTAAGTGTTAGAAAAACGTACATTAAAGCATTATGTTTATGGCTAAAATTTTGGTTAATTTAAGTTTCATATTGCTAGGTTAATCAAATATTACTGGTGCACCCATATTTATATTTAAGGCTGGTAGTTGTAAATTCCAACACTAGTCATTCTGGTCAAAGTTGTATTAAGAGCTGTCATACTTTAGTGCTGAATCGTTGTTGCTTGAACGCATAGAAACTTCTAAGATATTTGCTAAATTTGTATTTGCCTTCTAATTAGTAAGTTATACTTCGCAACTAAGTTACTCAGCCCCTTTGAATCACTTCAAAAGTTATAGCACAGTATTTCATAGTACATTAAACTCTCTATTTTCCTTTTATGCAGTAAAGTTTCTTTTATATATATTGCTACGTATCCACCTGTAAAATCGAGCCCAATTGTTGTGAATTTACCACTGCTCAAGACCTTGTAAAATTTCTCTAATCATCACCTAAATAAATTTTAATTCGAATTTATTAATTACAATATGTTCTAATTGGATACCCTCTAAAGATGCTCTCCATAAATGACACCACACGGCTAGCTCTTCTCACTGCTTTTTCAGGAACACTCAACACGGCTGCTCATCTACTCTACAATTCAGTACTACCCTTCTATTTAAAAAAAAATATTTTGACTAACCAAAAGTACATCCTATCTTGTTCTGACACAATAAAAATGAAAACAACAAAAATCTCAATATTTGCATAACGGATCAACATCAAATATTTAATGCTCCGCCTCAATATTAAATATCATCCGTTTAATTCAACAAAGATTTTCAAATTTTACAATACTCATATGCTCATTTTAAAGAAAAGGGGTCTATCCTAGAAGCTTACTTTACATTCTCTCGGTCTATTTTGAGCTCAGTATAAACCTTTCTGTATATGCGCGTAAAATCTCAACACTGAAAGATTCCTAACAAAAGACCCGTTTACCTCTTACATAAGCAAAATGTTTACAATTATATTATGTACACCTATTTACATTTTTAAATTCTTCCGTCGCAAAGGTAAATAGTTTAATTTTATGTTCATAAAAATACACCCCAAAATCACTGATAGCATAAACCACAAATAAACACCACAACAGTTTTAAAAAAAATGCCATTACCTGGAATGTTTTTCATCCAGCTCACTACCATGAAGCCACTTCTAAAGATGCTCTCCTTTATCGACTGCTTGTGCCAGGATCACTCCATATTGCTGCATACTATCAGGAACAGCAATTATTCCTTGAACTCGCTTGGTATTCAAATTACGATGCTCATACACCCATTGGACTGCTGCTACAGCTCCATAAACATTCTCTTCTTTCAACCAATGTGCAACAAGCACTATCAACCTAATTATAAAGAATTCGTTACTTACAGTTCATCCTGCTTCATTGTACAAATTCAATCGTATATGGTACACCCCGATTTTAAATATTGCACCAACTTGAGCTATTTTAATCACGTGTAATATAAAATATCGGACTGCACTAGTCGCGTACTGTAGCTTGAAGTCAGGATGAAGATGTTCAGCAGAATCAAAAACTAAAAGAGAGAATGCCGCCTCCAGGTCGTTTATATAGTCATAAACTCCCTTCCAAGTTGCACGTATCCATAACAAACATTCTACAAAAATCTCACCCCAATTTTAACCGATACGCTTTTTTCCGTAAAATTTCTCCAACAGCTGACGTTATTCTTAAAATTACCGTGCAAAACAAAACAACCGTCGTTCTTTTCTGCAAATTTCCACCTCAAATTTTCCAACCGTCTTCAAAAACCAAGAATTTTGTAGCACAAGCAAGTGTTTTACTAAGACAAGCTCGTTCATATTTTCAACCGTTCTGGTTTTCTCTGAAATCCTTACTTCTGCTATCACCCTCAAACAACTAAAAACACGCCTCTTATATGCGCGTACATACTATTGTCTCACTTCTATTCGAATCATAACAACTTCCAGTCTTTACTTTATTCCATACCTAACTTTTCTATGTCATTTCTACTTTTCTGATATCCTTGTCTATACCACTTTTTCTATCTCTTTTGCCTTGATCCTCTATAATCATCTTGTTCATAGTTGTTATCCCTACTTTTCTTTGCACCTTAAAAATCAACATCTTCTGCAAACACGCTTATCCTACTTACTGCCTTTTAAATATTCTCGTCTTACAGACGTTTGAAATTCACTACAACTGACCATATGATATCTTCCCTATGTTTCTTACACATGCTAAATATCGACTTTTGCTTAATTTCATCGATCTGTTTATAGATGTAACTGTCCGTTCCCTCTTATAGGCCTGTTTTCAGTTACAAATTTTTACGTAGAAATATATTCTCAACCTTCAAAAGCTTTACTGGAATCGCCTTATTTGCTGCATGTCCCTACCTTAAAATTTACAACCGTTGTAGCTTGTTTTCGGGTACTAAACCTTGACTACTTACATAAATGTTTAAGCTTTATATTACCCTTAAGAAATTCACCTTCCTCGCGTAAATTATCGATTTACACTACACCCAGTATGAAACGCTTTTATAATAACACATTTATACAACTATTTCTAACCCTGCGATTGATCCGATTTGTAATTAATTATTATTCTAGTTTTAAATTGAAGCACAAAAGTTAAACCTACATTACTTTACATTGTCCTATACCTATTTAATTATCCTGAAACCTTTTAAATTTGAAATTGATTTTTATATACAGGGTACCTACAAATAAATCATATATATATATATATATATATATATATATATATATATATGTTTCGTAGTATATTCCTGGACGTACTAGTATGTATATAAAAATATTTAGAAATCTTGTGGGGTTGATTTTGTCCAAATACAATATTTATGTACATGTCATTTTGACTAACGTTTCAGAAAATATGTTTCCTTAAACTTAGTTTTGAAATTTAATTTAAAGGTTACAATTTTTGGACAATTCCTTATATATAAACTTAGATTTACTTGACATATGATTGTTAATGTTATAATGTGGTCTTATGTAATTTGTACATTACCCTCTTTTTATAAAAAATGCTACACTAATTAGATTCTAATACTAAATTTCTAACAGTTATTTATAATTGGAAGTTTAAAAATTATAAATTGAAAGCATTGTCAAGTAAATGTAAGTTTCTATATAAAAAATTCTCCAAATATTGTAACCTTTAAATTAGATTTTGGAACATAGTTTAAGAAACATATTTTCCGAAACGTCAGTTAAAATGACATTTACATAAATATTGTATTTGGACGAAATAAACTCCACAAAATTTCGAATTGTATATATATATATGTATATATATTTTATATATATATATATATATTAGTGAGGTCATAAAAGGGCATTAGCAACCTCAAATTTCTATTTATTGCAAATTAGGAAGTGCATAAATAGGGCACGAAAAGTTTGAGCCATTTTTGAACAAAATCGGTTAGTATTTGACAAATTACCAGTAAATATTAGGGTTAATTGAATGTAGCATAAAATTTTATTGTAAATATTAATTATTAATAAGTTAGGAAACATAATTCGAGGCGCATAATTGCGTAAATGCATGTAGAACGTAAATTACTGTAATAATAATTAAGATTTGTTTTAATAGTGTTTAGGGTAAATGGTGTAAATAATAAAAGCTTTCAGGTTGATAGCATATTTAAAGCGGCGGCTGTTATTCGAGTTGCACGTGTTATAAATTCTGAGAATGTTAAAGTCGTAGACAGATAACGAACATAAAATCTCGTCAACAAATAAAAACTGGAAAAATATAATGATGGGCAAAACACAGGTGCAGATAGCACGTACGAAAACAATATTGATCTACAGAGAAAGACTATAGTTTGTATGCTTTAATAAAGGAAGGAGCATAACAAATGTTTAGTAAAAGGTTTAACTTTGAAAGGCTTGATAGAGAAAGAAGTTAGGAGCTAATGAGAGGAACGAAGACACGTTATGGTTTCGGAATAGATCGAGCAGTAAGGGAAACGAAATCTGGGGATATTTTACGAATAGAGCACGTCTGTTACATTAAATAAACAAAAGTAGGATAGACGACGATAGCGGGGGTTAGGTAAAACAGCGCTTGCGAATAAGCGGGACAACAACGTCTAAAGATGAAATAAGACGAAAGATTTTGGTTATAAGTGGGAATGAAAGGAGAGATATACGCGTATACAGAGGGCGTATTGGAGAGGCTAAAAGAAGAATGACAGTTATCGGGGGTTCGTAGAAAACAACGCTGGGTAAAATTTTTAATGGAAATTTCGGAGTATTGAGCTTGTTTGAAGCGAGAATTTCTTGGATTTTGACGGCGGATAGAAAAATGTACGTAGAATTTTTCAAGGATAATTGGATTGCTTGTTTGTTTTTGTTGGTGATTTTCTGGGTGACAATTTAGTGATTTTGTGTATTTATTATGTTATAAAGACATTTAACTGATGAGTCAATTTGAAAAAGACTAAATGAAAATTTTATGTAATAATTTGAAAATTTCACTTGAAGGTGGAAACTTTAATTTTGTATAAGGTAAAAGGGTTTGGAAAATTGCAGTGCTGTTGTTAGCACGTAGATAAAAGTAGGTTTACTATGAGCTCGTATTTGACCTGGGGTATAAAGTAAAAGTTGGAAATAAGCCCAGTTACTTTGTTTCAGGATTGATGTAGTATGATTTTAAATTTATTTTCTTTAAACTGAGATATTATTTACCTCAAGTAATAAAATGTTTAGAGCTTGAAATACATGAGAGATATAAATTGAATTTATACGTAACAAATAGGAAGTGTTAATAAATATTGATGTACTTTTGCAGTCGGCGTTATTTTTAGTAGGTTAGGATTTTCAGGGAACGAGTGAGCAGCTGTGACGAATATCTATGAAGAGACTGAAGGTTTTGGCGTCCGAGTGAAATGCATCTTCAGAGGATATTGTTGTTAAATGGTATAAATTGTAAGTCTAGGTGGTAAGGCTTTAATTTTAGGTAGGTGGAAAGCTTTGTAATTACATTAAAAATTTTGGGGAGTTTCCGAAGGTAAGATACGTAGCATTTTAGCATCCAATGCTGTGGGGCAGCAAATTTTAGGGCTTTCCAAACGTCTGAATTCAAATAGCAGAACATAGCATTTTTGACAGCCCAACAGTGGGGCACGATTCCAAAGCTTATATATATATATATATTTAATGCAGTAAATATAGGGTTAATTTAGGGGTAGGTTAAGTCATAGGGGTCGTAGAATAAACAAAAGAAACTCCCAATTAACAAAAGCACATAATTACAGATATTAGAAGAGTAAATAGGTCATTATAAATATTATTAGTTGAGAACACACTGTATATAGCAGTACAAGCGATTAAAACGCATATCCAAGTGTAGCTACGAGCAAAGATAAGAATTTAAAAATGTAACAAAACGCATCGAAATTAAATCAAAGGAAAATCTGTATGAATTGGCTAGATAAATGTTCAAAAAGTGCGTTAATATATCATCATAAACGCAGGCAGAAATTATGCATTATTTGAAAAGCGTACGTGATCTAAAAGTATCACATTTGTTCAAAAATCCAATTTAACTAGGAAATAAACAAACACCAAATTTATTCCATTCAGATTAGAATAAAGCCAACAACAATAGTACGTGATTTGTTGAACGAAAATTCCTGGGATATCTGAATTAAATGTGAGGTATAATAATAAATTACGTGACAAACTGAGTATCGTTCTATGCCATTGAACTACACAATTGGTAAAGTTTTCCAAAATAACTAAAAATAAGACACTTGTGTCGCCCAGCACGTGGAGTCAACGAATCGCAAACAAAAGGGGCCGGTCCTATAAATATGATGACAATTGAACAACGAGCGAGTATACTTTTGAAACTGGGCACTCACTGTACTTAAAAGTGCTAAATATTTACGTGAACAGTTAACTAAATTAAAGTGAAAAATCATTTTAAAAGAGTGTATCATTGTGCAAGCGAGCCGTACTCTTAAAGACGGCTCTAAATAACGATCCTAATAAAGATCTTGTTACGATTCCTGTTAAAACTTTTAATAACGATCAATTACGATCTTAAATACAATTTTGGATACGATACTCTGGAGAATGCTGCCTGTTAAAGCAATTTGATAATCTCTGAAAATGGTAAATATTCTATTACGGAAATGAAAAACCTTTCATTGGAATAAACTCACCAATAACGATTTGGATACTAATTTGGTTGAATGTCGACTTCAGATTAGACTCAGAACATTCAGACTAGACACGAAAATTTTGGGGATGCAGAGCACCTGCTGAACCACTTCAGGTTAGATATTTTGTTATGATTTATTTCTATAAACTATTTTTATCTCAATAATAATTCAAAATGTAAGAGCCGACAAACTGGGATTTTTTGGATAAATTTATGAAAGGTAATAGACATCTTGAAACGTTTCGAAAGGTCTCTAAATGTAATGAAAAGCTCATTTTGCTGGCTTTATTTTCTAAAAATCTGACAGATGTAAATAATTTAAAAAGGGAAAAGATATTTAAACAGGTTGTAAATATTTAATCATTATACTGTGTATTGTAGAATTGCTTTATTTAATTGAATCAGCTAGTCAAGGCAAGGAGATTTACAAATTTACATTTTTACAAGTGCTTGAGTAATATAAGGGTATATCACAGCAATATATATATATATATATATATATTGCTGTGATAAGGGGTTGTTTAAGGGTGCACGACATAGTGAAGGTCACTAGAGAATGAGTAATTAGAATAGGCAGCAGAAAATTGTAGTTATTTCAGGAAATAAGTAAGAAATAGAAGTAGATAGTAAGTAGGCAACACCCTGTGTACAAAGTAGAAATAGTTTTGGGGGACGCAGGAAAGACATAGGAAGACGCATAGTTGGCGTAGGAATGAGAAATACGAGTATTAAACGGATGGTAAAGATTAAATACCCTGTAGATAGTGTTCAGTTGACATAAGTAAAGCGAATAAGAATATTTTTCAGTGGAAGCACGCGTATAAATGATAAAGTATAATTAGACACGCATTAAGAAAAGAGTCTCAGACGATTAAGTAATACGGATGTGAAAATAGAGTTTCATGTAGCTAATATAATGCGTATAAAGATCTAACCATTTTGATAAGAGAAATGATTAAAATTGCGTGAATCGCATGTAAACAATGAAAGTTTAAAGTAAAATTGCATCAGTTGTTTATGGAAAGGCGACTATTCTATCAAAATACAGCATGTTGATAAGTGAAGACACCTGCAGGCAGGTGGGCATTATGAACGAACGCAGAGCATTACATCAGAAAATATTCGAAATGGAATTATTTGATTGGTCCGAAGCAAACGACAGGTTCTAGACCACACCACGGATGCAGTGGGGATTCGAAATTATATTAGCAAGCACCGCGATAAGAAAGTCAGTTTTGAACTCAATGAAGGCCCAAGTGCATTGCCAGTAATACTGAATAATACGTAACAAGTGGTACAAAGTGAAATAAATGAGTGTGTATATGAAAATTACCGTTTAAAACGTAAGTAGGATTATTTTTATGAATTAATCGTAAACTAAGACATAAAAATAATAGGGCTTCGAGGTCTGAGGAAAATAGGCCAGAATGCTTGATGTTAAGAAAGCTTACAATAAAACAATTTAAATGTCGAGGCGAAAGGAAGAACATAATCTTGAAGTATAGGGGTGAACGAATTACAATTTGAAGTCTATGGCAAGAATGATTAAAGTATAAAATTATAATTTAATGGTGTTGGTCCATAATGGTGATAAGTTGAATGGAATCGAAAATTGGGAAGATTAATTTCAATGGAAGCGTCGTCGTAAAAAGATAAAACCAGGTCAGATTGTTAGTTATAAGGCATCTGTTTTCTACAAGAATTTTATTTTATTTTAATATCAAATTGGCTAAATATTATATGCTTGTAAACAAGTCAACAAAGGGTTGAATACGTATTGAAATAATAATAAGAAAACGGATTTAGAATATTCTACATTTGTTGGTAAAGATAATGAGTTTTCTTTGGTGACTTTGGGTTTTAGTACAAATTAAATGGTTGTTGATAAATGAAATTTATAAAGGTAAATTAATTTGAAAATGTATTGTAAATAACGTCAAAGCTGTACATAAAGCATTAGTTTCATTAAATGGGATCCAAACTTACTGAATTTTTATAATTACAAATATATGCTAGCCGAGGTCATAAGATTGAAATAGTACAGAGGAGGAGCCACAAATTAAGTAGGAAGAGATAACCCGCAAAGGCGGTAACTTGTTGAATTTTGTCATTGGTCGATAAAGTTGTTTATGATAAACTCCAGTTGATAGCAACGTTAAGAAACAGCTGGAGGAGGAAATAATCACAAGCTGTAGGAAAGATTAAAATGGTGGTTCAATAATTTAATTTAGTATTATAGCAATTAAAATAAATAGGTCGCTCAACGTAAGGACACGTGATATTACAGAATTAATAGGTCGACCCACTAAAGGGGTATGTACAGCAATTAATATGTCGACCCAACGAAGGGGCTCGTAAATTAAACCACAATAAACTGAAATTAAGAGGGGCTCGTAAATTAAACCACAATAAACTGAAATTAAGAGGGGCTCGTAAATTAAACCACAATAAACTGAAATTAAGAGGGCGAATTAAATTAAAATAAATTTTAAAGTACGATTGTAAGATTTTATATAAATTAATTAAACTAAACCGGGGATTTGAAAAGCTTCAATTAACAATAGTGAAATTTGTACAGTAATTTAAAGTTAGATAAATTTTAGTATTTAAAAAGTTTAGCATATAAATTTAATAATAATGGACAAGAAAATACGGGAAACACGGGAGGTTTTGAGACAACAAGGAGTAGAGATAGGATCCCAGGAGAGCGTTATAATTCAGGAAACCAGTTCCAGTGAAGAGGCGAACTTCACAAGAAAATAAGATGTTGGATATCTTAATGGCATTGAATGAAAAGATGGATAGGAGTGAGCAAGCCATAAATGCAGTTAAAATAAAATGGATGAAAACAATGAGAAATTGGAGGGTAAAATTAAGAATCTTAGTGATGGACTGAAAGAAGCAAACCATAATATCGCGGAGATGAAAGCACAATTGAATGAGAGAGTTGGTAGAGTTTCTGAGGAGATAGACGGTTTATGGGATCATATTTCTTTAATCAAAACAAAACGAGAAGAGTTCGAAAGTGAGTCCAACAATAAAATTACGAATTTAAATATTAAGTTAAATAAAATTGAAGAAAATTGCGAAACGGAATTCAGATCAATAAATCAAGAGATAAATAATTTAAAAAGCAATCCAATAAACTTTAATAGGGAACCAATTAAGCTAATGCAAACGAATCTTTCAATGGAACAATTTACGAAATTTTACGGGGACGGAAAAGTAAACCCTAAGATATTTCTGAAAAATTTTAAAATGTTGATACAGGGATACACAGATGAATTATTCAAATTAAATTTAATCAGGGCAATATTAAAAGGGAATGCTAAACGATGGTACAATCTAGTTGAGGATGAGATAGAAACGTTTGAACAGTTTGAAAGCAAATTTCTACGTCAATTCTGGAATGACAACCAGCAAAATCGAATTCGAAATGATTTAATTATGGGAAGATACGATTTGGCGAAAGGGATAACGCGAGAATCATATGCGATTGAGAAATTTACTGTAGCGAAGCAATTGGATCCTCCTTTAGAAGATAAAATTATTATAAAGTATTTAGCAAGTCATTTTAATGCGGAAGTAAAGCGATACATAACGACGCAAAACATAGTGGATAGAGACACGTTTATTGATTATTTGCAGAGATATGATGATTTGGAAAATGATGATGAAAGGAAAATAATTTTAGGGATCGACGCACGAATTTCATAAGGAATGATGAGACTAGGAATAATTATCGAAGGAACAGGTATAATTATGATCGCGGAAGAAATTTTAATGGGGAACTATGGAAACTTTAATAATGATTTTAGGCAGAACAGGGATAATGGTCAGACACCAAGGCAACGAATAGAGAGAACGAATCATGAGGGAAACAATGGAGTAATGAATAGACAGGAAAAGGATGATCGACGGACACCAGCAAGAAATATTAATAGTGTGGAATTAAGGAACACGAATTGCACAGATACAGGAAGAATGAGTCAGGCAGGACCTTCGACGCGAGATCAGGATTTTGAGTACGGACGAACCAAGGAAAATTCTACGGATTAACGGATATGAGCACCAGCGCGAGTTTATTAAATATGAAATGGATAATGAATTAGGAAGACTTGAGAGAAACTTATTACCAATAATTAATTTAAAGGTGGAAAATAAAATGGTTAAAGTATTAATTGATACTGGAGCAGAGGCATCACTTGTAGCGGAAGAATTTGTTAAACGAGAGAAATTGGGGGATAAAGCGATAAAGATAGCAAGGTGTAATTTAGTGGCACCAAATAATAAGAGATTTAGTGTAATAAATGAGATGGTAATTCTGAGATGTGAAATGGGGAATAGAATATGGGAAAATGAGTTCATGGTGGTACCTGGACTGAAGATAGATGTTATATTTGGGATGAATATGATAGATAAGTTGGGGTTGAAGATAAATGCGGAATGCAAAGAGATTGAGTGTAATGGGAAATATATTAAATGGTATGAAGAGGGGAATATAGTAATAGAAGATGACTGCGTAAATATTAATCAGTTTAGTGAAGAGATAAATAATGGGGGTAATGAAAGTGAAGAGATTAAGTGTCCAGATGATTTAAAAATAGGGTGAATGTATTATTGAATAAGCATTCAGAATTAATTGGGTCAAAGTCGAGAATTGCCAAGGGTTATGTGCACAAGTTAGAAGTAATGAATGAGGAACCGTTTAACAATAAGATATATCCTATTCCAGTAGCATATAGGAATAGAGTGAAGGAAGAAATTGAGGAAATGTTACGTGAAGGCATTATAGAAAACTCCAGTACACATTTGTGAATCCATTAGTCGTCGTGAAGAAAAATGATAATAGCATTAGGTTATGTTTGGATGCAAGAGAGATAAATAAGCGAACGAAGCCGCAATACAATTGTCCACCAACGATGGAGAGCATATTAGCAAGAATAGGTAATAAGAAAATATATAGCAAATTAGACTTAAAGAATTCATTGTGTTTGATTCCATTAGCGCGTGAATCAAGGAAATATACGGGTTTTTCGGTAGAAGGAAAATTATACCAATTTAGGGTGGTCCCGGTTGGTTTGTCCTCGAGCACGGATGCATTAGAGAATGTGATCAAGAATATTTTGGGACTGTATGAGGAATTTAGTATCCACTATAAGGATGAAATATTAATATTTAGTAATAGTGTAGAGGAACACTACGTACATTTAGAGAGAATAATATTAGAATTAGATATAGCTAGTTTGATTTTGAATTTAAGGAAGTGTGAATTTTTCAAAGTAGGGTTAGATTTTTAGGATATAGGATAGATAATAAATATAGGATTGAAAATATAGATTAAAAGGACCCAGATTTAAGAGTGAAAAGGGGAAGTTGAAAATAAATAAATTGAATTGGCCCATGCAAGGACAGATGAATAGATAAAAGGAAATGTAAAATAAATTATGAATAGGTATACATAGAGAAATAGAATAGGATTTGAACATAAGAATAGGCATAGGTAGGAATAGTATAGTATAATAGGACATAGGTATGGGATAAATAAAATGTAAATATGAGATTAATAATGAAAAGGTTGAATTTCAATATGGAAATAAAAATATAATAATTTCATACCAATGTGAGTTTAAGTTCACGTTGGGCAACAAAAAAGGACATTGATATAAAATTTTATATTTTAATTTGGGGGAATTATGCTGTGATAAGGGGTTGTTTAAGGGTGCACGACATAGTGAAGGTCACTAGAGAATGAGTAATTAGAATAGGCAGCAGAAAATTGTAGTTATTTCAGGAAATAAGTAAGAAATAGAAGTAGATAGTAAGTAGGCAACACCCTGTGTACAAAGTAGAAATAGTTTTGGGGGACGCAGGAAAGACATAGGAAGACGCATAGTTGGCGTAGGAATGAGAAATACAGTATTAAACGGATGGTAAAGATTAAATACCCTGTAGATAGTGTTCAGTTGACATAAGTAAAGCGAATAAGAATATTTTTCAGTGGAAGCACGCGTATAAATGATAAAGTATAATTAGACACGCATTAAGAAAAGAGTCTCAGACGATTAAGTAATACGGATGTGAAAATAGAGTTTCATGTAGCTAATATAATGCGTATAAAGATCTAACCATTTTGATAAGAGAAATGATTAAAATTGCGTGAATCGCATGTAAACAATGAAAGTTTAAAGTAAAATTGCATCAGTTGTTTATGGAAAGGCGACTATTCTATCAAAATACAGCATGTTGATAAGTGAAGACACCTGCAGGCAGGTGGGCATTATGAACGAACGCAGAGCATTACATCAGAAAATATTCGAAATGGAATTATTTGATTGGTCCGAAGCAAACGACAGGTTCTAGACCACACCACGGATGCAGTGGGGATTCGAAATTATATTAGCAAGCACCGCGATAAGAAAGTCAGTTTTGAACTCAATGAAGGCCCAAGTGCATTGCCAGTAATACTGAATAATACGTAACAAGTGGTACAAAGTGAAATAAATGAGTGTGTATATGAAAATTACCGTTTAAAACGTAAGTAGGATTATTTTATGAATTAATCGTAAACTAAGACATAAAAATAATAGGGCTTCGAGGTCTGAGGAAAATAGGCCAGAATGCTTGATGTTAAGAAAGCTTACAATAAAACAATTTAAATGTCGAGGCGAAAGGAAGAACATAATCTTGAAGTATAGGGGTGAACGAATTACAATTTGAAGTCTATGGCAAGAATGATTAAAGTATAAAATTATAATTTAATGGTGTTGGTCCATAATGGTGATAAGTTGAATGGAATCGAAAATTGGGAAGATTAATTTCAATGGAAGCGTCGTCGTAAAAAGATAAAACCAGGTCAGATTGTTAGTTATAAGGCATCTGTTTTCTACAAGAATTTTATTTTATTTTAATATCAAATTGGCTAAATATTATATGCTTGTAAACAAGTCAACAAAGGGTTGAATACGTATTGAAATAATAATAAGAAAACGGATTTAGAATATTCTACATTTGTTGGTAAAGATAATGAGTTTTCTTTGGTGACTTTGGGTTTTAGTACAAATTAAATGGTTGTTGATAAATGAAATTTATAAAGGTAAATTAATTTGAAAATGTATTGTAAATAACGTCAAAGCTGTACATAAAGCATTAGTTTCATTAAATGGGATCCAAACTTACTGAATTTTATAATTACAAATATATGCTAGCCGAGGTCATAAGATTGAAATAGTACAGAGGAGGAGCCACAAATTAAGTAGGGAAGAGATAACCCGCAAAGGCGGTAACTTGTTGAATTTTGTCATTGGTCGATAAAGTTGTTTATGATAAACTCCAGTTGATAGCAACGTTAAGAAACAGCTGGAGGAGGAAATAATCACAAGCTGTAGGAAAGATTAAAATGGTGGTTCAATAATTTAATTTAGTATTATAGCAATTAAAATAAATAGGTCGCTCAACGTAAGGACACGTGATATTACAGAATTAATAGGTCGACCCACTAAAAGGAGTATTACAGCAATATATATATAGAAGCAAACAAGTTCAAGTTCCTCAAAGAGGTCAAAATATTAGAAAAACCTTTCCTTTTGTACTATTATTTCCTTTTCTTAATTATTGGTTTTTTGAATAATGGCGCTGCCATAGTGACCAAAAAATGACATGTTATATCAGAAATCACTTCGCAAAATTAGAAAACGGAATTCATAAAACTTCAGGTTCCTCAACAGAGTCAAAGTACCTGCTCTTCAGTAATTCTTTTATCCAAAAGTATAAATTTTTTAATAGACTTGTAGTTGTTATCTTTCCTGTTTACCGAACTACAAAACAATAAACATCATATAAAATAAAACACGATTTAAAAAACAAAAATTCTAAATACATACAGAAAAGCAAACGAAAAACTAAACTATAAACCCTTATTTGAATTATCTATTTTTAAAATTATCTGATTTCGTTTGAAATGATGGTAAGGCATTTTTTGATTTTATACGGGTTTGAATAAATTCGTCTCGATTTTGTTGGTCACAGACAGCTTGCGATGCCTCAGTTACAAAACGCACACATCGTTCAACGGCTTGGCAATGGCAAGGAATATGTGGAAAAGCTGGAAAACATATCTGACACTATAGTTAAGCAAACTTCTATATTAGTGGTCATTGGAGGTTCAATAACTCTTAGATCCTGTCAAAAATTAATTCAGGATAATAATTGGCTTTAAAATTTATTGTGGGTATACTAAACTTGTAACATTATTTTGTAATGCTAACGATTAAACAAATCAATTAATTAATTAAAATTCAGTAACTTGAATAAAGTATAGACAAAAATTTCCACAAATAAATTATTTCATTTTAGTTAGGTTCCCTTATAATAAAAGACCAGTGTTACCGATAGCTTCAGGCTACTAAATTCCAGCGGCAGGTCATAATAATTTAAAGCTCTACCCTCGTAAATCAAATACAATAAACCTCTTAAAGTTAGGTCGGTTACAGACTGACAAATCTGATAAAATTAAAATGTAATAGTACCTTTCAGCGTAAATAAAGGAAACCAATTTCAGTTTGAAAAGCTTAACCTTCTTAATACTTTTGTTGATTGACAGCGGGTTATACAAAACGAAACATTATAAATAGCGGAAACTATTTCCAATTTGATTTGTTCAAATATTACAAGTAATTTTAAGTAGTCTGAAGACATCCATTGTATTTAAAATCTATTTCGGCTCAAGTAGGTTAGCCAGTCTTTGTTAATGGCAGACTACTGTCTCTATAGGTATGGTCCACATTTCCAATAATTAAGAAATTCGTAGAAAATACAATATAATTTAAACCCTTGGGAAAGTAATTGCATCCGTGACCATCATCTAAAAGGGGGTTGGATTTGGTTTCCGAAATCTTGTTTTGTGGGAGGTTCTGTTCAATGATTGGATAACAGAAAATGACGTACATAATTATTAGGGTAGGAATTAGTCTATATAATTGAAGGCTTTAGCCAAAGACAGAGAGTTTTTTTTCAATGGGGCCGTCCGTGGTCAAGAAGTAGAGAGAAACGTAGTTCGCGGGTAGCGTTCTCCGGTATCATAGATAGAATATTTCACTTCGTATCACGATATCAAAATTGGAAAGGAGCGATAACTCTTCCAGTTTCGCGAGGGTTATACCCATATGTTCGCGGATTTATGGTGATGCAACATAAATATTAAAAAGCTTGTAGGCGTGTGACGCACAAGTAAGTGATATTATCAATAAGATTCTGCCGGGTTCGTGTGCCAGTCATTTCTTTAAAAAATTACAAACAGAAGCAACAAGCGAGATTCTCTTCCCAAATTTAAGAACTGTTCTATGTTGGAAAACAAACCCTCAAACAATGGACAATTTTTAGTAAGTAAGTTTTTATAGTTAAGTAGCATGACCAATTTTTAGTTAGTTTGTTTGTTAGGACGTTTTGGCCATAAACCGTAGGATTAATTTAGTGTACGATTTATAATGTAAGTTCTTTCATATACAAAGTGTTTGATAACTACTTATGTAATCAAAATTTTCATAAATTCCATAGTCACCCATTCACTTAAATTTCTAAATCAATGAATGTAAGAGGTTCACGTTTATTGCTCTGTGAATTAAATAGTTTTGTTTGCCGTTGGTTAGGTCAATAGTATTTTTTTATTGTTTTATCATGGAAGTTCTATAAGTAGTAAAAAGTGAGGAATTGATTAAAAGAAACAATTGTCCTCCTTGGGATGACAAGTCTCCCAAGGTTTTGTACGAACATTTGGACATTCTCGACTTGTCTGGCGCCGTTGGCAATTGTCATTCAGCCACAATATTTTATGAAAGGTAAGTGCCACATCTTTGTAGTATATTATAAATTAATTTAACCTTTTTTTTCAAAATTTTAACCCTCTATATGATCCACGACCTTCCGCTAGCTAGTGCCGGTGACCCCCCCTTTAATTTTTGTTTTTCAGGCCGCCCCCATTTTATAATTTTGCATACGTAGTAGCTTTTTCGCCTGTAACAAACTCTCGTACTATTGTTGTTTTGTTGTTAACCTTCCTCGCCTTAAGGATTCGCTGAATTCCAAGTTCTTTGTATTTTGGGTCTGCTTCTGAACGCAAATAAAGCAATATGTTTTCCAGATCAGCATAAAAACCATTGCGTTGAATTACTGGATAAATAACGCGTTGCACTTTTTCTGGAAATAATCTACAAGCCACTATTAAATTGAATAAATGCCTTGCTGCATAAACAAGAAGACCTAAGTTTAAGTCGTAGCCAAAATGGGGCGTAAACTTTCATTACATATTTAATAGAAATACCAAGAATTTCCAATGGTTTTCAGTTGCAACGTAGAGTCTTAGAATTTTCTTGGCCGTAGTAAGGCAACGCGCGTGAGAAAGCTGCCCTGGGTTTTTTGATGCTAAAGAAGCAGAAACGTTACCGTATTCAATTGACTGAACCATTCCTAAAAGATACTTTGGATCCGTGCTTAGTTCACGTTCTTTATCGTCACTTTGTGGAAAATTATTTTCTACTATATCACACTTTACAACAGAGGAAGCTTTACATTCTTCTAGTTTCTGTCCAATTTCACCTTTTAGTCCTAGGATGCCCAATATTACACCATCCAGTTCTATTATTAGATGCCGTAATTGCAGTTCATTTAGATGGAATAAACAATAAATACTCCCTGTATGCTTGTTGTGGTTTGTTTAGCATTCTTCTTAATCTTCTTTGGGAATTAAACCACTTATAGTTTTTAAAATCATCTTTATTTACGTTTCGATCCATGACCTGGGATCGTTGTCAAAATATTAAAAACTTCAAGTTTGACATTTATGACATAAATTCAAGATGACTTTGATTTATTGATGTTTGAAATATTTGGTTTGAGTACACTAAACAAATTAATCACTGTAAAGGCCTTGTAGCTCATTTTATAATACAAGAATAACTCAATTTTTTATTCCAGTATTTACAACATTTCCGTCTGACCCAACTGCAGTAAATTCGGATGTCAAAGTTTGGTTTCAAGAAGTTGAGTAATGTCTGTTTTATATGAAAAACACTGCCGCTCTCAGGCGTTACGTGACTTATGTACTTAGAACCAGGTTCACTTAACAATAGAAATATGTTCTTCAAGGATCCGTTTTCGTTTATTGGTATTTTTATCGTACACTAAAATTTGATCCTTTCGACCATCAAAAATCAGTCCTACTATCGGTGTTTTAATTACGGCACTCGTACAAGTCTCACGCTTAGATTTTCTTGCCCTTCTGATCTTCATTCTATCTATTACCATTGTAGAATTGCTTTTCTATACCACACCAAAATCTTCCAAAAGTGCATTCGCAATTATAGCGGCTGTACGATCTGCCACGCCAGTTCTATCACAAGCAAGTACAACTGATGGTAATTTGAGACTCATTTGAGTTGATTTCTTTTCACCTAGAAGTGCATTTGGAATAACTAAACATAAGCATAAAATTTAAACAAAAGCAAACTTGGTAAGATACCTAGAAGCTTAAAACCATCTTATTTTTTCATAGCTTTTATCGTAGTCATCTTCACTACTAGTGGAGGCGAATGAAAGATATTCTTTTTTAAATATGGCGGAACTACTACAGGATGGTAAGTTTCCAAAGTTAGCTAAGCAGGATGCTATTTTTTCTTTCCTTTCCTTTGTTTTTTTCATTTTATTTGTAGTTGCTACATAGACTGGTCCTATAGCCATAGCTCTTCCGCTTCTCTGGTCAGTAAGAAATTCGCGTTTGATTAAGGGCACACTTTAGAATTTTTTGCAACTACATCTTTAAAAGTCGTACTTGCACGATGTTATATCAAATAGTTTAGAATCATCCTCATTTAAAGATGTTATCTTGGCTTGCATGTTGGTCGTGTTTTTTTCTGGATTTCATATTTTTCTGAACTTGTTTATAATATTCATGAAACATTTTTCTTTTACCCAAACGCGATTTCTATAAACAATGGGAATTGAAGCACTTTGTCAAATTTCTTCAGTTTTCGCTACAACGTTCTTAAGTATCTCGGCAACAACCGGATCTCTTCCAGCATATTTATCTTTTAATTCATTTTGAACATATAAATAGTGTAAAATGGCATCACGAAAAGTAGGTAATACATGTAAACTGAACAATTAAGAGCGTCCTAATATTTCGCAAAGAACTTAACTTCCAGTTGCCATGATAACGTAAACGCCTAATGGACAATCGACATCGACGAGATTCTACACACAACTGATGATCGTAAAAGAATAAAGCAGGCTTGCGCTTATTAACACCCACTCCCACTGTAGACTTCATGCGCCAAGACTGTCTGCAATTGGATTAAAACCTGCTATCTATAGCGTAATGCTCAAAATGTCGAAATTTTTATAGTGAATGAGGAACCGGAGAAAATTAAAGTAGAATAATTTGGTTTAGCAGGGCTTTCTATCATAGATTAACAGGCAATTTTAAAGCAATGACAAATAATAAATAATTTTGGAAATAAACGAATGCAAGTAATGAGAGCAAGTAAAAATCAAATAAATTCCAAAATTATATGTTCTGCGAGAAACCTGAAAATGCGATGCTAAGTCAATCAGTTTGTAGGACAAATTTGGAGTTATCTAAAGACACATTTTAACACCTATGGCAAAATGATTTAAACAAAAGTTTTTTTCGTTCCACCTTACTCTACATCCATGTAAGTTGTACTGGAGCAATTCTTTTGAAAAGAAACAAGCAACTTTGCATCTGAAAATATACCCTGGATATTTTTTAAGATATTAGAAAACAACTAAGAGGATATAGAGTTTAGACGTATTATAAATATAAGATCAGAAATGTAATTATGTATCGACTATTTTCCGGAAACAATGTTTTGCAAATTTTTGTAATTATGTTCCACGAAATGTGGATAACAATTGTCTTTTAATTTTTATTATATACAGATGCCATAAACACTAATCCATAGTATATTTGTACAAACATACATGTTTTGCCTCTACGCGATGTTTATCTCTATGTATAAGGAACAACAACATTCGAGAAAGTCAGAAAACTTGCATACTGGGTTGTTTTAAATGCTTCCCTAAACTAAAATGTTTATAACTGCTATTATATCAATTACAGTATTTCAGCTTTGGAATCAACACCTTCCACATATTTGTATTTCAATTTCTGCAGTAGATTGTGCCTTAAAGCGTTTGCTGCGCCTGCCGCACATGTGTAGCGGTACAGTTAAGAAGTGCATGCTACGGATGCACTTATGCGTGGTGTATGGCTCTGCTTTATATTAGTTAGTATTGCCGTAGTGTTTGAAGTAATATTTAGTGTGTCAGTGTGGGAAATAGGTAGTGGTTGTAGTTAAGTATTTACGTTACCGTTTGTGTTTTTAAAAGTTTCTTGCACAATTAAAATAAGTGCATATGACTAGCTACCTTCTATATCAAAACGACCTAAATTAAATTAAATTAAATTCCAAGATCCCAAAAATTAACTGACGACGAGTTTTTTGAACAACAGTCATTCGCTATTCCAGAAAGACTTTTATAATAGTTGGTTGTATATACCTTAAAACTGCTGTCTTTAGAGAATATGCCGTTTAAAGGTATATATATATATATATATATATATATATATATATATAAAATACTCATATTTAGACCAGGGTAGAAAATTAAATAATCACATCAAATAATTTTAATCACCGTGTATAAGGAATTTCATTAAATAATACGCGTTATTAAAACCATGAAGCATAAATAAACTCGGTTGTTTCAGTAAAAATAAGAAATTTAAATTATTTATAAGACGCTCTATATCAAAAGAAGCAGTATTGAAAAGCTCTGCGTGTAATGTAATTATTCCTAAACAAAGAGAAATTACGTGCAAAGTTTATATTAATTAACCCTATTTTAAGTAACCGGTAGTAAAACAAAGTGTACGTATAATATTTAATATTTAAGTTGTATTCGCTAAAAATAAAAAGGATAGAAATCAATTTTAATTGGAGTTAATTAAACCGTTAATAACATATAATACCTATAGAAATTTTGGCGACCACAACGTGAGGGCTCGAGTTCCAAATAAAATTTTTGTTATTTTATTCCAGGAAACTGGCGATCTGAGAGAGAGAGTTTTTGTGTGTGTATAAATTTAGGAGTATTTTAGAGTGTGTGAGAGTGATTAGAACGTATGCAGAGAAAAGAGTGGTTAAGGAGTCAAGGAGTGGAAATTGGAAGTGACGATAGTGCATTGTGTGAGAAAATTTCGAAAATGGAAGAAGCTGGAGGCAGTAGAGATCAGTCGAGGACGGAATCAGGGGATCAAGGAAACGAGATGATATTGAGAATGTTAGATAGGATGAGTGAAGAATCTAATAGAGCTAGGGAAGAATCGAATAAGAAATTTGACCAATTAAATCAGGAATTAGGGAATAAAATAGAAAAATCGACGAGAGAATTTACAGAATTTAAAAATAGTCTTACCGTGAAACTGGGGGAAGTTGAAAATAGGGTAGATAAAAATGAGCGTGACATTACAGGTCTTCGACAGGAAATGGGACATTTAAGGTCCGAAGTACGCATTTTCTGTGAAGAAGAAATAAACGTAAAAATGACTGAAGTAACAGACTCATGTAGGGATCAGTTAGGCAGGGTAGAACGCGAAGTTAGTAGTATCAAATACAACATGTCAAATTTAACGGGGGATGGTCCCAGATTTTCTACAGGTGGAGTATCATTGGACCAACACATGAAGTTTTATGGCGATAACAGGGTAAATCCACAAATTTTTATTAATAGTGTAAGAAATATAGTGGGAAATTTATTTGACGAACAGACTAAACTAAATACGATAAAGGCTTTATTAAAGGACAACGCGGAGGCATGGTACAATTTAGTAGGACAGGACATAGACACGTATCAGGACTTTGAAAACAAATTTTTACAACATTACTGGAGTGATCACAAACAGGATCAGATTAGGGACGACTTGATTACAGGAAAATTTAAGGGAGAGTTTGCAGGTTCTAGGGAGCAATATGCCATCCGCAAATACAGTGTGGCCAAACAACTGAATCTACCATTGACGGACAGACAGATAATCAAGTACCTATCACGACATTTTGAACTGGAAATTAGACAACACGTGGCCTTACAAAACATCACAGAACGGGAGACATTTTTAGAGTATTTGCAGAGATATTACGATGTATGTGTTGGACGGACAAGAGAGATACGAGAACGAAACGTTAACACAGTTAGGTTTGACAACAGGACACCGAATTATCCGAGACGGCCTGACTACAACAGAAATTTTCGACCGAATTGGGAACGACGAGGACAGGAATACAGGAGCAATAGTGCGACTAGGGGACCGACGCCAAGACCTAGTTACACGAGACAGAACAGTTTACCGGAAGTAAACAGGACTGTGACCAGCACGACGAATAGAGACAGGGACACGGATATTAACACGAGGAGGACGTACGCACAGGTTGTAGATGGACAACCAGGACCAAGCACGGAAAACAGGATGGGACAGGATTTTTAGAACGATGACAGACCACTAGATTTCTGTGTAAATGTATACGAACATCCACGTGAATTTTTCAAAATTGAGGAGGAAGTAGAGCCAGAAACTGTAGAAAAATTATGTTTGCCAATTATTAATTTAGAAATTTTTGAAAATAATGTAGAAGTATTACTTGATACAGGGGCAGAGGCGAGTTTAATATCGGAGGAATTCGTCAGCAAAATTAGGGATAAGGTTTGTGATAGAATTATGCCTATAAAGCGTAGCCATTTAGTAGCTCCAAATAAGAAGAAGTTTGCTGTAGTAAATAGTGTTGTGGTGCTTAGGATAGATATAGGAGGTTTAAGCTGTGAACAGGAGTTTGTAATTGTACCTGGACTGAAGTTTCAGAGCATTTTAGGTGTTGACTGTATGATGAAGTTAGGGGTTTTGATAGATATGGAAAGGAAGGTAATAAGGATTAAGGATAGGGTAGTGCCATGGAAGGGCAGTTATGAAGTCACAGAGGATGACACGGGGTTAAATATTAATGTAGTAGAGGTAGAGGATGATGAGGTTAAACAGATCAACACAATAAGATGTCCAGAGGATAGGAGAGTAGAGGTTCAAGCTTTATTACAAAAACATGCAGAATTAGTGGGGGTAGAAGCAAGCACAGCGTTAGGCTATGAGCACAGATTGGAAATGGATAATTCAGAACCGTTCAACGCAAAGGTTTATCCAATTCCAGCAGCATATCGGGAGCAGGTGAAGGCAGAATTAAATAAAATGTTGGAAGATGGCATAATAGAGGTATCAAACACTCATTTCATAAATCCGTTGGTGGTAGTAAAGAAAAAGGATGATAGCATTCGTTTATGTTTAGATGCACGAAAAATTAACCAACGGACCAAACCGCAATTCTATTGTCCACCATCCATGGACACACTTTTGACGAGATTAAGTGGCAAATTTATTTTTAGTAAATTAGATTTAAGGAATTCATTCTGGCTGATTCCATTACACAAAGATTCTAGAAGGTACACAGGATTTTCCGTAGAGGGAAAAATCTATAATTTTAAGGTAGTACCGTATGGTTTGTCAACGTCAAGTGCAGCATTAATTAAGGCAATGCAAGCAATTTTAGGAGCATATGAGCAATTCTGCATACACTATGTGGATGATATTTTAATTTTTAGTGAAACTGAGGAACAACATTACTCTCATTTAGAACGGATATTATTAGAGCTTAAGTTAGCAGGATTGAGGCTGAATATAGAAAAATGTGAATTTTTTTCAAAAACCGTTAAATTTCTGGGGTATGTGGTGAACACTCAAGGTATGTGTATCGATAAAGAAAGATTGTCCGAACTTTTGACATATCCGAGACCTAATAACATTAGGAAATTAAGAGCTTTTTTGGGGGTCCTTAACTTTTATAAAAAGTTTGTACCGGGATTTGCTGAAAAAGCGGGTCCATTGTTTAAACTTCTGAAGAAGGGAGTACGATGGAGTTGGACGGAAAGTCAAGAGGCAGCATATTTAACACTGTTGGAACAATTTCACGACCAACTAATTTTGAGGCATCCCAGATTTGATGTAGGTTTCGTACTGAGGACGGATGCATCGGATAGTGCATTAGCAGCAGAGTTGTACCAAGTACAAGAGGGGGAAGAGGTGCCCATATCTTTTGTTTCACGCACACTGAAGCCGCATGAAGTAAATTACACGATTAGTGAAAAGGAGATGGCTGCAGTGGTGTTTGGTGTTACGAAGTTAAAATTTTTTTTGATAGGAAGACATTTTGTAATCGAAACGGATCATTCGGCGTTGTGTGCGTTGATGAATACGAGATTTTCTAACAATCGAGTATATCGATGGGGGTTGTTACTACAGGAGTTTGACTTTGAGATTAGATATATTAAGGGAGAAAATAATTTTATAGCAGACGCGTTTAGTAGAAACAGGGACATGGATAACAAAAGACCGTGTGACATCATGATTGCCATGAACAGTCTACTACAAAATGATTCAGTATATGGAGAAGAGGAGATCTTGAGGAACCAGAGGCAGAGTGAGGAGCTACAGATTGTTAGAACGAAGTTAGAAAGCGAACCGGGATTTAAAACTTCCATATGATAAACGGCTTTTGTGTAAAAAATTCAAGAATTGGAAGTGTATGTGGTGGATAGGGTACAAGCAAAATTAATTATCAAAGATCTGCACTTAAGATATGGTCACATAGGAATCCGAAAGACATGGTTAATTTTTAGGAAACGTTTTTTCAACTAAAGACTTAGGGTTAGTAAAGTCTGTCATCAACACTTGTCACTTATGTACTTTAGGAAAGTACAAAATAGTACGAGTCAGGATGTGGTACAAAGTATACACGTACAAAATCCCTGGACTTAGTTGCTATTGATTATTTGAGCAATCTAGTCCGAAGTACAAAAGGACACAAACATGTGCTGATTGTGACGGATGTGTTTTCCAAATTTACCAAATTATATCCCACTCGGGATTGTAACACAGTCGGAACAAACAAGAAATTGGAACAATTTTGTAGGGAAGTAGGAACTTTTAAACGGGTATTAGCAGACAATGCTACTTATTTTAATAATCAAAGATTTAGAGATTATTGGGAGAGGCTCTTAGACTTTTGACTATTCGATGCGTTAAAAGCTCGTACATCCGCGACTTGATTGAAGATGTTAAAACAGTGCATTTTAGTTTGATAAAATAATTTAAAATTTTGCTCGTATATTTTAGTGATTCAAAATAGTTGGTTATTTACGTGCTAACATGAATGTACTTCAGTGCACTTAGATACAAGGAAATAAAATTTAGTATCACTGTACCAATTAGCAAAATTTACAACGACAAATGTATACACAAAAGTAGGCAGTTTTGGCGTATATTGGTGAAAGAAGTATGAAGTTATTTGCTATTTTTCGGGGGTGTTAATAATTAAATGGTTCAAATACGTGTCTGGATCCACGAAACAAGGGTCAGATATACACAGATGAATTCCGGAAAAGCCCAGAAACAACTTTAAATAAATGGTGATGGAGTAAATTTTAAAAGCGTTGAGAATTAGAAGCCGTAAATATAATCCTGTTGGAATGGTGTGATTAACTAAAGGGACGATGTACTTTGAAGCTACGAGGACGGTGACCTTCAGGTAAATTATACTATTTTGTTTGACATTTTGTGTGTGTTGAATAACTTTATAATTGATTTACTTTAAATGGACATTAGTGAAATTGTACTAACCATAAAATTTTAATTTTAAGATGAAATTTGCTTGTTGAAGTAGAAAGGGTATTTAGTTTTGATGTTCGGTAATATGATGAAAATTTGGGTATGTCTTTGAGCTCAATTAGACGAACCTGGTTAATTAACGTAAAGGGTGGTAGATGCTCCTTTATACTCAGACTCGGTCTGCTTATATTGTTATATTAATTAGTAGGCATCCAACAAGGACTTTAATTTTGGATGCACATTAAAATGATAATAAAATTAATCTTGAAATTCTTTTTAAAACTGAAATTTATGCTGAGTTTTAATTTTGAAATTTTAATGTATTCTGAATATTGATGTAAATAGAGTTAACGTTGATGTTTTTGGTAGGAATGTGTTGTTTTTTTACGAATGAGGAGGTTTATAACATTAGGTGAGCAGCCGAGGCGAAAAGAGGATCACAGCCGTTTATGACGCCCAATCTGTGGGACTAGAATTTTTTTTGTTGAAAGGACCCAGTTCCCGCAGTCAAAGGAGTATATCACAGCAATTTATATATATATTGTCGTAGAATTATAGGTTAAATAGGTCTAGATAATAAATTTTTAACAACTGTGTATATAGGAAAGAGGAACAATTTATATACGCGCCAAATTAATCAGTTTAGATAGTGAAAACGGACGGTCAAGAAGATATTTTTGTATTTCTAAATCAGAAGGTTAAAATTGCATAACGGGTAGAAGCTTTAGGGTACATGAAAACTCAAGGATACGCATAATTAGTTGTAATAGTTCAAATCAAGCGCATAAGATAAGAAACGCAGCTTTCAAATTGTAACGAATACGATTACATCCTTCATCAATATACGCTTTTGTTATAAGTATTTATTTAAAAAGATCCTTTTACTGTACAGAAAACACCAAATTCCTATTTCAATAATATAATTTCTATTTGTTACTTAGAACTCTATCTATGTTTATGGACTTAAAGTAGATTCTAGGTTTCCTTTTTATCTGTGTACGTGTTGATGCAATAATTCAGTTTTGGGCGTGCATAAGTAATAAATTGCTTTGATGCTAAAGTTCCTCATTAAAGGTACGGATGTGATCGCATAAACAAGTTTGTGGCGAGGTGGGCCAGCAGGTATTTTGGAAAACATGCAGTCCCAAAAGCAGGTGGCATGGTCACAAAGAATACCGTTGTACCGATCCATAGTTTAATCAACCTATTGTGGCTTTAGAGTAAACATCATCACGGTAGGTGAATAGTTTTCAATTTTTCATTTAAATAATTTTCTCGATTCTTTTCAGCGCAAGTTTTATGTAGTTACGTAGTAGATAAAGTATTTTTAATTATGGAATATAGCACAGTCTAATTGTTATGGAACATTGAAACGCATATCTTTTTTGTTATGCAGTATTGAAAGTTCAAATTGTCGAGTGTTGCAATCCTATGAAGTATTGTGGAATTTTCCGTTAATTTGTTTTGAATAGAAGTCAAGCTGTAATGCCAAGCACGTGCGAAGCTCGCGCACCTGTTGTTGTAATTGCACACAAAGATTAACGAACGATGATGTCTAGAGGATTATTTGGGGTTAGTGCTTTCCAATTCTATTCTTGTTTCACCAAACCATTACTGGAAATGTAATAATTTCTTTGTAAATTTTATATAGTAATTTAAATTGGAATATGTAACTTTTTTGTTCAGAATTTAATAGTTAGATATCGTATAAATGTTCGTAAGAACGCAAAGAAATGTCTATAAGATAACTTTATTTGAATTTGAAAGTTTATACTAAAATGTGCTTGTAACTAAGCAGGTGACATATACGTGTTTGTTTGTCACATTATAAAAGCTAGTTTTTTTTGATAGCACAATTAAAATAGAGATTAGTTCAGATCATAAGGATAATTGACCTTTGGTTCAAGAAATTAATTAATTAGAAATGTAAGTTCTGCAGTTTATGAGAAGTCAATACATTTAATTAATAATATGTAAACCAAAACAGAATCCTTTTTCGGTATCAAGTACAAGTTGTAGAACATTATTAAAAACATAATAATTTTTCTAAAGAACTCTATTAAATTAGCACTTGCAAAATTCATAAAAGCTTATATGAGACAACTCCTAGATAATTTTAAAGATAGATAGATAAAAAGCATTAATACATATAGAATTGTACAAATGATATATATATATATATATATATATATATATATATATATATATATATTTCTGTAAATCGATAGAAAGTGGACTAAGTTGTTTTAAAACTTTCTCTCATTGAAGTTAATAATAATTTTTCTACAAAAGCAAACAACCAAATTCATAAATCTTTTGTAGGGTAGAAAAGAAAGATTATTGATATTGTATTGGTAAGATAATTTTTTTTGAGGTATAATCTTAACTAGTTAATTTTTTTGGAATTTATTTTTTTGTGATAAAGTGACTAGGCTCTAATGTAGCCCTAGCTCTAAAATGCTATAAAGTAGTTATTTTTTCTGAGAGTACGGGATTGTCGTTCCAATTCCAGTTTGCAGAGTCACAAGTAAGTATTCTGTTTCTAGGTTTTGCTTGTTAAGGAGATTTTTTTTTGAAGATTATAGCTATTATTAAGATACGGTGGCGTCCATTAAAAATTTTTCTATAATCGTATACCCTCCTACGACCTTGAATTTTTCAAAATTTGAAGTTCGTTACGATCCAAATTTTGAGAACTTGTTTTAGAAAATAAGCTTTTCGACAAAGAGAGGTTTCGTGAGGGGTACTGAAAAGCGTATAAATACACGGGGAGAATTATTAAAGCTCTCTTGCTCTTGCGCTTGCTCTTAGATCGCTTACGTAATTGCTATTGCGTGCTCTTACGTGGTACTGATTATTGTTTATTCGTTGAAGTAGCATACAATATACTATTTTAAAGTGTATAAAGCTGTTAGTAACGTAGCGGAAATGTATTAAAAGTGATTTGCACAAGTGGGTGCTAGCGTATCAAAGGTAATGTTACTACACGATAAAATCTAATGATAGGATGGTACTTGGGTAAGCAAATCAAGAACTTATAACTAGTATGCGTGAAGTATAGTGAGTTTTGAAGGAAGCTTGGTTAAGACCATTATCCGGGTATAAATACTAAAGGTGGTGGCAGAGATTTGGATAGCTAGTGAACATCAGTTGGATCCAGGCATAATTACGAAGTGTATAGACACAACGACGAGGGTTGTGGTACACATCTTCAGAGGTAACGATGGACGAAGTTTACTCCAGGTAAAGAAAATTAACTTCTTGCTTTTGCTTGAACATTTGTGCTGATATCTTGTGCTTATTGGGGGTGTATTTTATTACCATAAAACTCATTTAAAGGGGTATATGTACAGGACAATTAATATTGATTATTTAAAATTGTTTATTAATTAGATAAAAATGTTATTGTAAGGAGTAAACGGGTCTTTAGCTTTATTTTAAATAAAAATGCGAGGTATAAAAGCACTTAGAGTAACTGGGTTATACTTAGCTCAAAATAGACTCGGATAAAAGTCAAATCAGAATTGCACGACGGGCCCATCTACTCGTCGAAAATAAAACTGTTGAGATATAATAAAATCATAATAGTTTAAACGATTTAAAGATTGAGAAAGTAACAGTTTTTATCAAACTGTATATACCAATCTGTAAATATTTTCTTACAACTGGAAACTTGTTAATATGTGTAAATAAAAAGATTGTATGTCTTGTTGCATTATTCGAGTGGTACTTTTATTTGACTGTGTTTGTGAGAAAGGAAAGTACTTAGGTTGGTAGGTATTCAAGGAGAAGCAGATTTCTGAGCTAGCCAAGGTGTGCAGAAATAAGGAGGCGTTCAAAAGGTAGAGTTAGAATTTTTTTTAATTTTTATTTTCTAAAATTTTATTTCGGCCCAACAGAGGCGATCCCGATTGTTCTTGAAATCCACAGCAATTTTATGGCACCCAATCCGTGGGGCGAGAAACGAATTTTTTAAAATCCACAGCAATATATATATATATATATATATATTGCTATGATAATTTAAGGGGTAATTTAAGGGCATATTAAATAATAGGGGTCGCAAGATAAATGTAAATACTATTAACGCTAAGAAAACCAAACAATTCCACTGTTATATAGGAGTAACACAACCATTATACATAAAGTCAATAGCGCGCACACTGTATATAAATCATAAACAATTTAGTTCATAAGAAAGAAGCTCATTATTCAATAATTATATACTATTTACCATAAATAATAGTGTGTACGTCGTATAATACATTCTAATTTAAATATAACTGTAAAGAAACGAGCAAAATTAAGTTTTAAACGCATCAATTTTCATCAAAATGAACACGTAATAGGTGAAGATAAACAACTTGGCATACTAGCTATAATATCATTAAATATATTAACGCATAAATAAGTAAACTCGTTCAAATACGTCACAATAGGAATATGAATACATGACCAAGGACATTGTATTTCGATAAAATTCAACATATTTAGAGTAACAAACAATAAATAACAGGCGGTTTGTGATATGATAAAGTTTGGACTATAGTCGACGACAAACATAAAGACGTGACAAAATGCAGTAAAAATTTGCACTTTTTATGAAATATGTTACACAAAATTGAACGTCTGCGTGTGAAATGAAGTGTATGACCAAGTATCAGAACAGGGAATTTCTAGAAGTACCGAGTTCTGCAGAGATATATCCAAGGTACGACGCCTTTATCAACAAGCGCACGATGAACACCAATAGGAAAAATAGATAGGAGGAGTCTCTAAATACTATGGGAACCTCATAAACATTCAGCATCTATTCGTCCAAGACACAAAACACGTTAATTAAAGTGAAATATTACGTATAAGTAAACTTAGTGAAAATTATTAATTTATTAAAATAGGGAAAATTAAAAGTGCCACTTTATTTATTTATTTATAGTGATCACAAACAGGCAATGCCTAATTACATGGATCAACATAACAATAATTATAAACCTAACTTAGATAGCGTTCAATGTAAAGAAACATTAATAAACACACACACACACACCTACACACACACGCGCGCGCACGCGCGCACCACACACACACACACACACACACACACACACACACACACACACACCGGTTATAAATCACAAAGGCCGAAGGAAAGTAAAAATATTTAGAGTTGAAGCTGCGAACTAGTAGTGCGACATAGGTAAGCACTATATTTTATTAAATAAGGTTCTTACATACAGGCATGTCGTAAATTGTAGCTGTTGCAAGACGACAACATAACGTCCACTTTTTGCTACTCAAACTTATAATAATTCAACACAGTTTTCACGAACCCCTTGTAAGCAACTGAAAAATCAAGTCAGTATTGGTACTAATTTCGTTAATTAGCCTCTGCATGACCAATAAAGGACAATATTAAGTATAGGTAACTCGTGGAATATAAAAAACATCTGTATTTCTTGTTGAACAATGAGGAACTTTAAAGTTTAATAATGAAAGAAGAGTTGGTTCCTGAATAATATTATTTACGATTTTGTAGCACATTTTGGATTAAGAGCAATTTCTGCGGTTTAAAAGACTTGGGACTTCAAATTCTGTTCTTAAGGTCTCAGTTCTTGTAGTGTTGTAATCAAGGAGTAACTTTTGTACTTTTGAAAGTAAAGATAACAAAGAAATCGGTTATTGAACTTTCGATATGTTTGATGACATCAACACCATGAGGGTGCCACGATTTTACACGGACGACATAATTCAAGCTTAGGACAGCACAACAGGAAGCAGCCGTTTGCTATTAAAACGTAAGGTAAACTATTAATCTGATCTTTTAATATTTAAGCATTTAGGTGCTTCTGAACTGTACCTCTAACATATTCGCCTAAATGTACCTATAAATATTCGTCTTGAAGGTACCTCCAAAACATACTTCTAAATATCTGTCTAAACAAACCTCCAATTCTAAATAATACGTCTAAATAAATGTCTAAGCTAAACTTTGAAAATATTCTAAAATTACTTCTGAATAAGTCTTACATAGGAAATTATAAAATAAACGTCAGGTAAATCTAAAGTTATAACATTCCAAGTCATTCCAAAATCCGAAGGCAGT
Source organism: Platerodrilus igneus (assembly GCA_036346225.1). Lineage (NCBI taxonomy): Eukaryota > Metazoa > Arthropoda > Insecta > Coleoptera > Lycidae > Platerodrilus > Platerodrilus igneus. Next base: position 693,326 of record JARFIW010000873.1, read on the forward strand.
AATTCGAGCAACAATTAGTTAATCATTCTTGCCAACAAGTGAAGAAACTAATTGTTCATAAAATCAATTATAAAGATCAGTACCTAAATTTCAAGAGGAGTTCTAAACAACGGAAAAACAGTTTAAGATTTTATTTATTATATTATAAACATTTTTAATTTAACAAATTTTAATTTTTACATTAATTACAAAGTAACTAGCTAGTCTTGACTTTTAATGTTAAACAATCGTTACAGAAAATTTATTCTTACTAAGTCAAAGTTCAAACAAATCGGTTAAAATTTCATCAAAGTTAATTTACATATTATTAGGAATGCTACACATTTTTAACAGAAAATTCCATACCAAACAAAATCTGCGCTGCTTACTGAAAAACCGTCACCTGGCTTCCATAAACTGCGTTTCAATAATTAATACCAAAAAGCAAATGTTGATTGTACTTGATTTGAATAACTTTACTTATGTAATTCCATATTATACAAGGATAAAATTGTTTTCCATTACTTCAAATGAATACCATTCAGAAAAGAGCTTCTTTAGAATCTACGTTGCAATATAATTTACATTTAAATTTAATATCTCGAAAGTTCATGTTTTAAATTGCATAATTTCAAAAGTTACACTGAAAGTTTCAATTAATATTGTTATAGAAAATAAATTCACTTACTGTTCCTAATGGTTTTATTTAACCAAAGCTTCATCGTTCATTTCGACTGCCCTCAACACAAAAACGGACCGTTCGAAACAAATTTATGCAGATAGCATACACGTGCAATTTCCATTTACACGCTTCCAACGATAAAAATCAAAACGGACATTGTTCCTTCGAACAATTATCGACCTGCTTGAACCTTTGCTTCGTCGGAAGTGACCGCTGAGCTTGTTGCTACCCAGTAACAAAGATACGTTGCGATTCCTGAGTGGAAGGGGATCCAGAAAGGATACCAAACGAAAGCTTTATTTTGTCTCCGTAGAATTTAACTTTTAACATGAACTAAATACTAGTTCTTCATTGGATAATAGATAGAATTATATTAAGTGGATTGGATTACATTATAATGTGTTATATTATTTAACATTTAATAAAAGAAATGATTATACAGATATATATATATAGGTAGAAAATAAAATTGCTACACTGCCTCTTTCTAAGAGAAAAATTCTGGAATAAATACTAAGAATTTTTTTTGAAATTATTGTTACGTATTCACAACTTATTATTATTAAATTTTTACAAAGATAAAACAAAAATTACCACTTATGGTACAACATAATTGTAAATGAGTGACGAGTAACTACGCGTACTATACGCCACAAGGGGACAAATTCGAAGTCTTAATCGGTAGGGTGTCATTATCTTTAATCATATTCGGGGTTAATATATCACTCATTTATACTGAAACTAAACAACAAAACATATAATACTACGTATTATAATCTTAATGAAAATATCAAATTATCATGACAAACATATTTTTAATTTATTAATTTTAATTTACATATTTACAAAAGAAGAAAAGGACTCTCATTATCCTTGACATCCACTCTAAACATAACTTCAAAACAGCAAACATGTCTTGAAATCACTAATGTTCAACAATTCTACCGCATGTATATGCAACCAAAATGTAGAAATATCTCTTTCCTGAAGAGACAAGTAAAACGTCACCACGTCTTACTCCTCAAAATTTCACTCACGCATGAATGAACAAAATAGAACATTGCTTACCAATATTATTATAACATAGCATTCTATCTCACAAATTTCAATAAACGTAGAACATTGTCATCACACAATATTCATAATTAAACGTAGAACATTGTCAGCTTACACAATATTCCTACTAAACATAACTATCAAAGTTACTAAAAATGTTGACCTCTCAACCAATATTTAATATGGACTCAATTACCTGATTCCTATTATTAACACCTTGATTACAAATCAAAAATATAACCAACTATATACAACTTTATCATTATTCATAACCATAAGCATACCTAAACATTCCTTTATAACCTAGAACAAAATCATACGACAAATGAAATCATTTGACAAACGGAAACATGTAACTTTTATCTTGACTCAAATAAGTAACTTGCAACTAACAATATCAGCACAGTCTATGTCAACCTTACTGCACTATGAAAATTCTTTTATACTTCTTATCAACATCTAAATTTTAGACTACCAAACAGTATTCCAATACAATATTTAAATCTTTACAAAAGATAAGACAGAAATAATTCCTACTATCAACCATTAAACATATCAACAAACTAATTAATGTTCAGAACGTTCTCCTTTCAAATCACTGAACTCTGAATAAGGTTTTAAGTCCTTAACATGCCATCTGCCTTTTGAACCATTTTCATTAATCAATTCATAAATAAATTTGAAACTTCTTTAACAATCTCAAAACATATTTTGGCGCAAGCTAGCAGTAAACTTATCACTTGCTTTCGAAAGAACTTTATTTGACCTCCAAACTTTGTCACCTACTTCGAAAGAAATGTTACGTCTCTTAAATTATACGATTACTAGACTGCATGTAAGCTAAATGTAACCTTTTCTGTATGTCTATAAAAATATCAAACAGTCCTTGATGATCTGATACATACGAAGGTCTATCTCAGAAATAAATCAATATCAACTGAGGGTTCCACATCAAGACCATAAAATCTTCCAACAGGAACATGTCTACCAAAAACTAAGAAATTTGGCGAATAACCAGTGGCATGATGTTTTGCAGAATTAATCGCATACTGAATTTGGGGTAACTCATGTCCCAAGTATCATGTTCTTTAATATACGAACGTATAGCTGTTCCGACAGTTCATTTATCCTTCACAAAATTACATTGGGGAGAGTAAACTGCATTAAACCAAATTTTTGAACGTCATATTTTTACATACTGCCTTGAAATTTTACCACTAAATTGTGAGCCATTGTCACAAATAATATATTTGGGAACACCATAAACTAAAAAACTTTTTCCTCCAATACACGTTCTATTAAATGGCTTTGCACTGTAACGGAAACATTACGTAAATTTTGAGAACCAATCACCAAAACTAATAACCATTTGTGTCCAACCTTGACCGTGGAAATGGGCCCATGAGGTCTATAGCAAAATCTGAAAGGGAACTTCACTTTTTCCTTTCCCATTAAACCAAGGGTCCTCTATTCGATGCCTTCTGTGCACCACACGTTAAACAATTTTACAAAATTTCAACACATCAATACGCATTTTGGCCAATAAAATTCTCTTGTATGCGTGCCAATGTTTTAAAAACCAAAATGACCGGCCACTGAAGGGTCATGATTTATCCGAATAACCTCTTCCTTTTGTGATCTAGGGACTAAATATTTCCATTCCTTACATTCGACGAGAGTGGTAAATTTGATGAAAGAAATTTAAATACATAATTATCTTCTACCTTCCATTGTGGGTAATCATCAGGTGAAGCTAAAATTTTCTCGAAGAGACACATACCAGGGATCCACATTATCTAACTTGATTCACAAATTATCAACATGATACGACTGGAACTGCCGACTAAGACAATCTGGAACTACATTAAACTTCCTTTCGATGAACCAACTCAAAGTATGCTGTCTAAACGGACTGCCCATCTAGCTAATTTTCCGGTTGGGTTTTGTATATTATTAAGCCATAACAAATAAAAGTGATCTGTGATAACAGTAAACGGGTACCTTCTACCCAAGGTGGATTTTCTATAGCAAAATTACAGCGAGACATTCTTTCTCCGTGACTGAATAATTTCGCTCAGTTCGGGTAAGTGATTTACTGGCATAAGAGATAACGTGTTCTACATATCGATTTTTGAACTAAACTGCTCCGAGTCCTGTATCACTAGCATCGCATTCGACAATAAATGGAACTGAATAGTCCGTTCGATAACAATGGAGGAAACTAAAGCCTGTTTAATCTGTACAAATGAGTTCTCAGCCTCAGATGTCCAAACAATAGATTGACCCTTTTTCTTCCTTTTACCAAATCACTGATCGGTGACACTAAAGATGAAAAGTTTTTATAAAACGACGATACCAACTACACATTCCTAAAAACGTTTGACCTCAGTAGTTGTCTTAGGTCTGGGGAAATTTACCATGCAGAAACCTTTTCGGGATCTGTACGAAGAATTCGATCCAACAATATAACCAAGAAATTTTAACGATTTCTTAAAGAATTCACACTTTTTCAAATTAATCGTAAGGTTTGCTTCCTTAAGACGTTCCTTCACCGTTTCTAATAACTTCAAATGTTCCTCAAAAGATGATGAACACAAAATAATGTCATCTAAATAACAAAAACATGTGGTCAAACTTCGGTCCAAAATTGAATCAACCAAACGCTGTTGCGTCTGAGCAGCATTCTTTAATCCGAATGGCATGGTGACAAACCTATATTGTCCTCTCGAAATAACACTAAACGCTGTTTTATCCTTAGATGTTTCGGAAAGTGGATTTGCCAAAACTCTTTCTAAGGTCTAAACTAGAAATGTAATTTGCACCTCTAAGTAAATTTATAATCCTATCGATATTTGGCAATGGGTAGCTATCATGTTTAGTAATATCATTGAGGCTTCCGTCAAAACAAAATCTGTACTCACTGTCTTGTTTTTAACAACATACAGGGGATGACCATGGACTCTGACATTCTTCCACTACTCCCAATCTCAACATCTCATCTAATTCTTTATCTAACATCTTGCTCATAAAGGGGACATGATATGGTTTTTACGAAATGGTTTTGCATCACCAGTATCAATATCTAAAACAATTTTATCGGTACGCCCTAGTCTCTCTTCACTCTAATTTCCTTGAAGATTCTATTGCTATTCGTGCTTTTACTTGCTGTGTTTCTAACAAATCATCCAAACTAAGTAATTGATTACTACAACTTAAGGGTACTGACGAATGACCAATATACGAAATACTATTGTTATCATAATCTTGAATTTGCCATGTATTGTTTTTGAAATCTGCTATTAAACCAAAGGATTTTGCGAAATCGCTACCAAAAATAAATGTGTGAGGAAGAGATGGTACAACCAAAGCGTTAACAATACGATATTGTTCCAATTCTAATAGGTAAATCAACTGAACCAATAACTTCTTGAAGAGCACCATCAGCAGTGGAAACTATTTCTTCTCAGTTTTAAAAACCTTCAAATTTAATTCTTCAAGAACAGAAAACGCTAAGAACCAACAACGGTAGTAGTACAACCAGAGTCAAACAAACCTGTGACATCTTATCTAACAATTTTACCATAATTACGGACGATTGTCCTGAGGTTTCCTTAAAAATAACGCGTCAGCTTTTGGCTTGACGTTCCTTGACAAAAATCTTTAACGATGCCTAGCCATTTGACCAATCATCTATATCAAAAAATTTTCCTGTTACACAACATAACTGTAGCCTTTTGCAAAAGCGATGCCGGCCACTCTGCATCTGCCTATCACTCGTTTTGAACAGGGCATTTATTGACTAATCCACTATATCCGCAGCTATAACAAAATATTTTACGAGGAATCTTACACCTCCAAAAGTATGACCTTCATTCCAAACAATTCCAACATGTAAGTTTATTTAATTTATATTTATTTACAAAGACTCTACTAGAAGATTATTATTATTACTATTACTGTTGCCAGAGATTGTATTTGAGGGGAAATGATTGATTATAAAACTGCGACCAGTTCGCGCTGAAAAGTTTTTACAGGAGCTGACCACTTATTTTCAACTTGAAATTTTGAATTTCCTAATGTTTTCGGAACATATTTTACTGGACTTTGTACTAATTTATGCTTGGATGCATAAGCTTCTTCCAATTTCTTACACAACTTATAATGTTGACATACTATCAATTTCCGTTAGAGCTAATTGACAAATAAAATCAGGTAATAGGTTCTTTTTACCATTCTAACTTTTGTACATTCCGCAGGTGATTGTGGTAACCTACTAAACAAATTCTCCATATGAGCTAATAAAGACTACAGATTCTCCTTTATGTTGATGACGTGACCTAATTTTCCCAAATCTCGTCCTCTGAGTGTGATGGTAAGAAATCTTCCTTTAATCGAATAACAATGAATTCCAGTTTGTTAAAGAATTCGAACACAACGATACCATTCTAAACCGTTACCTGTAACAATTCTACAGAAGCATTAAATAAATCTTCTTCAGATACTTTACGCGAGTGTGCAACTCAGCTACTCTATCTAAAATTGATGAACCTGTTTTGGATCTCCAGAAAATTTTACTGACCATGAACCAATTGGAATAGGGGTACTAAATATGAAACAGTATGAATAGGAGACTGACAACTGCTGGAATGGTTTCTCTCATTGAAAATTCACCATATGCGTTTACATCTTCATTCTTCTTAAGCTTTTCATGTAGCTCTGCCTCCATGTAAGAATAGTTGCCAATGATTCATTCTAAATAAAGTTACTTCATCTGAATTATCTAAAGGATTTTATTCTCCTAACTCGACCATCAAGATGTATCAATCTCGACTGTATCCTCTTAAATGTGGGTCTGCTAATTCACCTTCAAATTCTAATAAAACATTTCTTACTGATTCTATCGAAGCCTCAATTTCATCCGTTCATCTGAATAATCTACGACATATGTGGAAGGATCAATTAAACGACCAGGTAATGTTGTTTCTTTGGCTAATAATCGGCCTAACATTTTCCTCTTATCCTGCATCGGTCTGCTGCTAACAACTCCACGGATTCTCAATTAAATCCAATTCATCTTTATGCAAATAAACAACTTGATACGTCTCAGCCATCATGGATTAGCTAACTAACTAATTACAAATTAAACTCAATTAAACAACAACATCAATAGACTAAATTAATCTGAGGTAAATGATTTATAAACCACAAGTGAAACAACCAAAGTCAATCGAAGCCTATACTTTATGTGCTTATACAATTGATACAGCAATCGAGGCCTACACGCTGGGCGCTATTTGTACTTTACTATTCCGATTTTATTTTAACGAGAATTTCCAATAAGCGAATAGAGCCCACGGCAAATCAAGATGGAAAGTGGCTCTAAGTTGAGGAAATCTCAAAGGCAAGCGGCTAGTCGAACTTATGCTCTGGGTGGAGAATGAGCTGTGGGTCGGGTGTAATTGCAACCACTAATAATAAGAATAAGGCGCCACCGTATTTTTTATACTGAGAAGACCAAATACAAGTCCCTTGTACAAGGCAAATGCGGAAACCTGTTTCCTATAACCGCTATATAATTTTAAAGACCTCCTGACCTTTGAGGTATCTTACCTTATGGTTCGTTCTTGCAATCCTGCACTGCACCTGTGAACAGATTAAACAAAGAAAAGCACGGTTTGTGCATTCAAATTCAAAAATAATCAAATACTATCAGAATCGACTTTCATTCCTCTTAAATAAAAGATAATCTTTAGTCCGAAAATAAGTATCTATTCTTTATGATATCCAATAAGGTAATGTTTCGTTTACAAAAAATGTCTTCCTTTATAAGTTAATTTAAAATTAGGAAGAGTTAATTATAATGGACTGAAAGTATCAGTACCAGTTAATATTTAATGAAGTTTATATTACAATTTAACAAAGCATAAAATCGCTTATTTAAAGAAGGAGTTAATTATGGTAAATTTACCTTAATTTCACAGATGATAATAACAACTAATTGTTCATAAAATATCAATTATAAAGATTCAATTCCAAAGATTTAAAATAAAAGAATTTAATTTATCTAATTTGTAGTGACATCTTTTGATGTTTTATTGAGTTAATAATAGATTTGTAAAACAAATTGCAGATTTCTAACATATGATTACGAAAATATAACTGAGGTCTAGCCTTGACCTATTTTTATGGTTAACACAAGTCGACTACAGCAAAATTTATCTCGTTACTACGTCGAAAGTTCAAACAAATACGGATCTAATCATTTGTACATACCAAAGTTCAATTTACACTATATACTTGCGTGAATGCTGACACATGTTTTAACACGGAAAATTCCATACCAAACAAACATCTGCGCTGCTTACTGAAAAACGTCACCTGGCTTCCATAAACTGCGTTTCAATAATTAATACCACAAGAAAGCAAATGTTGATTGTACTTGATTTGAATAATTTACTTATGTAATTCCATATTATACAAAATAAATTCACTTACTGTTCCTAATGGTCTTATTTAACCAAAGCTTCATCGTTCATTTCGACTGCCCTCAACACAAAAACGGACCGTTCGAAACAAATTTATGCAGATAGCATACACGTGCAATTTCCATTTTACACGCTTCCAACGATAAAAATCAAAACGGACATTGTTCCTTCGAACAATTATCGACCTGCTTGAACCTTTGCTTCGTCGGAAGTGACCGCTGAGCTTGTTGCTGCCCAGTAACAAAGATACGTTGCGATTCCTGAGTGGAAGGGGATCCAGAAAGGATACCAAACGAAAGCTTTTATTTTGTCTCCGTAGAATTTAACTTTTAACATGAACTAAATACTAGTTCTTCATTGGATAATAGATAGAATTATATTAAGTGGATTGGATTACATTATAATGTGTTATATTATTTAACATTTAATAAAAGAAATGATTATACAGATATATATATATAAGGTAGAAAATAAAATTGCTACAATATTATTTACGATTTTGTAGCACATTTGGATAAGAGCAATGTTTCTGCGGTTTAAAAGACTTGGGACTTCAAATTCTGTTCTTAAGGTCTCAGTTCTTGTAGTGTTGTAATCAGGGTAACTTTTGTACTTTTGAAAGTAAAGATAACAAAGAAATCGGTTTTGAACTTTTTCGATATGTTTGATGACATCAACACCATGAGGGTGCCAGATCACGGACGCATATTCAAGCTTAGGACGCACAACAGGAAGCAGCCGTTTGCTATTAAAACGTAAGGTAAACTATTAATTGATCTTTTTTTAATATTTAAGCATTTAGGGCTCTGAATGTACCTCTAAATATTCGCCTAAATGTACCTATAAATATTCGTCTGAAGGTACCTCCAAAACATACTTCTAAATATCTGTCTAAACAAACCTCCAATTCTAAATATACGTCTAAATAAATGTCTAAGCAAACTTTGAAAATATTCTAAAATTACTTCTGAATAAGCTTACAAGGAAATATAAAATAAACGTCAGGTAAACTACAAGTAAACTCCAAGTCATTCCAAAATCCGAAGGCAGAATTCGAGCAACAATTAGTTAATCATTCTTGCCAACAAGTGAAGAAACTACGCTAACAAGTCAAGCTATAACAATCCAGGGGTGCTGACCCTCAATATTCAGAGGTAGTTCCTAGAAACACACCGGAAAACACAGTTTGAAGATTTTATTTATTACTATTATAAGACTGTTTTTCAATTTTTAGCTTTTAATATTTTCCATATCAAATATCTGTAAGGGTCATCAAAAATCATTTGAGGAATTGAAAAATAGAGGGAGGATCGTTTTGAACGTTCAAAAAGTACTTAAAGTAATTACAGTGGTATTTTTGCTTGCTTTCAGAGAACATACATTTTGGTGGAATCAGATAAATATCAATATTTATTCAGGGACTATTTTTTGAATATTAAACAAATTAATAAGTTATTGACTTAAAAGTGTACATATTATCGATTATTATATTGTATATTTTTGGATTTCTTCATTTTCATTTACATTATTTTAACAGATAGGTAATAGAAAGAAAAGGGGTTAAACAATCTTTATTATCGTAACGAAGAGCACTCTGTGGTTAATAAACTCAGCTAGCCGAGGCAGACAAATTTTAGGAATTATAGGATTTAGAGACGCAGAGGAAAGAGGCCGAGTACGAACACAGCAGTAAAGCTTTAAAAAGCGACAGCAACGTTAGAAGCTATGACATAGCAAAGTTGTGTAACGAAATAATCGTGGGTAGAGAATACAGCAAAATTAATACGACATCCAATCGTGGGGCTGAGTTCACAGCAATTTATATAACGTCCAATCGGAGGGCTAAATTTTGTTGCAATTTTTTTGACGTTCAATCGAGGTGCTATTTCATAACAAAATTTATATGACATACCAACGTGAGACATTTCACAGCAATTTATATATATATACAGGGTGCCCAAAATCTATCTCCGTATATGGGTAACTTTTTTATTATAGAAGATACAATATTGGTTAAATTAGCAAAGTTGAAGAGAAATTTACGAGTAGTATGATGCTTTTTTGAAAACTCACCTAGATGCTCAACTTTTTAGATATTTGAAAAACTGAAATTTGCCATTTTCTTCAAACGCTAATAACTTTTAACGGTTTAACCTATAGAGAAAATAAAACTGCTTGTAAGGTAACTTTTACGTAGAATTCAATAGCGTATATGACAATTTTAATTGGAAATGGGTTTTCAAGCTACAAACATAACCTCACTTTTTAAATAGAAACCATAGTTCAATATAACCCAAATGGAAAGGTTTTTCTTTTCTGATTACCCTGATGTAAGGGTTGATGTACTTATTTTCAGTAGTTTCTTCATAATAAAGAAAAACGATTTATTTATTTGCGGACATCAAGGAGTCCATGGATACATATTTTAAATAAACAAAAACAACTGGCATTTGTCAGATATTATTAGTTAAAGTGTTTATTTGCTCTGGGTTGCAAATTTTGTGTAGAAGACTTTTAAATTTATTTGATTATAATAGAGAATGTATACAAACGACGAAAAAATGACATGCTCTTTTGTTACTATGCCTGTAACAGAAATTGTGATGCTGCTGGTGATATGTATTATGAAAGATATTTGGAAAGAAGGCAGCTAGATAAACGATTGTTTTCTAAATTAGAAAACAATTTAAAAGGTTTGGTGCTTTTACAAAACCCAGTACTGATAAAAGAAAATTCAAAACTGATGATGAAGAACGTGTTAGCCTACATAAATTTTAAGCCAACAGCGTCCACCGAGAAACTGCAATTGAGTGCGCTACTTCTACAGAAAAGTTCGCCTAATTTTAAAACAAAACCGCTACAAACCATACAAAACCCATGTTAGCAATACACTGTATCATGGGGATTGTGAGAGAAGACAACAGTTTTGTAGGTGGTTTCTTAATGAAACAAATAATAATCCTGGTTTTAGTCACACTATTATATTTACCGACGAAGCAAAATTTACTAACAAAGGCATGTTTAACAGAAAAATACAGTCTACTGGAGTCAGGAAAATCCCCATTTAACAGAAGAAAGGCGGGATCAACATCAATTTTCGATAAATTTGTGGTGTGCCATTTTGGTAATAAAATAATTGGGCCTTTCTTCTATAATTATAATTTAAATGGTGTACACTATTTGAATTTTCTACAAAACGAATTGCAAGAAATGCTCGATAATTTGCCACTTAATTTACTGCAAAACTTATATTATTTTCAGCATGACGGTGCACCTGCTCACAATGCTCAAGCCGTTTCTGAATATCTTGATAATAGTTTTCCAAATTGGATTGGCAATGCAGGTCCTGTTCCATGGCCGGCAAGGTCACCAGAACTATCGCCACTGGATTTTTTTCTTTGGGGTACTGTAAAGGATGTAGTGTATGCTAAAAAATCCAATAACATTGAGCAACTCAAAGATAGTATTACAGCAGCTATTACAAGTATAAAACCACAAACGTTAAATAAGGTGCACCAAAACCTAATTAAAAGGTGCGAAATGTGTTTGCAAGCTAATGGAGGTCATTTTGAGCATATGTTAATGTAGGAGTGGGCATATTCGCATTAATTAATTTTTGTTTCCTTTGATTAAGTTATTTGTATTGTATGGATAGTTTAATTTTAAGTATTTTATTTTTCTTAGTTTATAATAAATTTAGTTACAATAAACTTGTGTTTCCATTATTGATTTTACACATTTTGTTTGTTTGTAATATGTATCCATGGACTCCTTGATGTCCGCAAATAAATAAATCGTTTTTCTTTATTATGAAGAAACTACTGAAAATAAGTACATCAACTCTTACATCAGGGTAATCAGAAAAGAAAACCTTTCCATTTGGGTTATATTGAACTATGGTTTCCATTTAAAAAGTGAGGTTATGTTTGTAGCTTGAAAACCCATTTCCAATTAAAATTGTCATATACGCTATTGAATTCTACGTAAAAGTTACCTTACAAGCAGTATTTATTTTCTCTATAGGTTAAACCGTTAAAAGTTATTAGCGTTTGAAGAAAATGGCAAATTTCAGTTTTTCAAATATCTAAAAAGTTGAGCATCTAGGTGAGTTTTCAAAAAAGCATCATACTACTCGTAAATTTCTCTTCAACTTTGCTAATTTAACCAATATTGTATCTTCTATAATAAAAAGTTACCCATATACGGAGATAGATTGTGGGCACCCTGTATATATATATATATATATATATATATATATATATATATATCTATTATATAATATTAAATCATTCATTATATATCTAGTCAATTTTTTACGCGTACATCCTATCATTACAGGTTTATATATTTTTATCTGTATTTTTAAATTATCAATAGTGTAATTTTATTATTTATTTTATTTATATTTATATTATTATATTTATTTTATTTATATTATTTATATTTATTTATTTTATTTATATTTGTATTAGTTATATTTGTTTAGTTATATTGATATTTATTGTTATTTTTATTGTTAGATTATTTTATTTTATTGCATTTTATATTTTACACTTGTGTTATATTTCAAGTACTTTATTTTTGTTTTGTTTTTATTCTTTTGTTATATTAATTTTAATTTTTAGTAGTTAATTGTTCACACATTAATATAACAATAACATAGAACAATAGAAACATACACGATTATCTGACATAATAATTTTTAAAATATAATACATTAAATAAATTGTAATATTTCACATAATTTTTAAAAATAATTTTAAAGAATGACTAACATTAATAATAAAGCCGTTTAGTTTTTATATTATGATTCTAACTAACACAATTTAAGTAAAACACCCTATACATATAAAAATAAAAAATCTTTATTAAACTTTTAGAAATGTACTAAATAATAATCAATTATATAGGAATTAACACATCTTTATGTAAAAATAATCTTATCTATACTGATACTGCTTGGACATATTAACACTAGTATAAATTTCACCATTCATTATAGTCTAGTAGAATGCAAAACAATATGTAAGTTACACGTAAGATTTTGTAAGTTTTATTAATTAACTATATATAATATTTTTTAGATTTTTAATATGTGATCAAGGTTAATAAGACCGAAACGCGTAATATATGTTGATATAATTTTATATTTTAATAAATGACCTATATCTCAAGAATACTTTTATTGATTGGATAAATAAAAGGTCAAGAAACATACCAACTATATATATATATATATATATATATATATATATATATATATTGAGACTGATCTGCCTTATCACCGGTGGGTGTTATATAGCTTTTTCTCACTACATTTGGATTGGTTTTCCAAGAATTGTTACAAATTGTTGCAACCAACCAGGTTTGTCTTTAATATTTCCTGTATTTTCAAGCTGATTTTTGATAAAATTCTTTTGGATTTTCATATCATGCTTGTTATTTGCAATTGTTATCGTGGCCGGACTTTTAACTTATGTCTGTTGTTTTGTATTGATAAAGCTTTTGGAGGATTGCACAAAATAAATGATGTAACACGAATGTTGTCTTCGTATTTATTTAAACTGATCTTTGAAAGTGCGTTTTCTTATCAAAGCGTTTATTGTTCGTTCTTTATCACAAGCGTAATCGCATGAGGATTTATTAAGTTTTGTCTTATCTTCTGCGTCTTTATTTTATAAATTTGTTAAACACTCCTCTACGTAGTTTAATTACATGTACGATTATTTATCTGCTAAGTACGCGTTCTATTATTGAAAGATGTGCTTGATGGCATTGATTAAAGTTAATTACGGTCTATATACAGGGTGATAAATGCTTGCTATTTACTTAATGCACGAATTACTTATTTTTCTGCTAAATAAATGCAGTTTTCTGATATCCATTGCTATTTACAGTTACTATACGACCCTTACTACTCAATACACCCCTAAACAATCCCTTATCACAGCCATAGATATATAATCTTTAAAACTGCTGTTTTTGAAGAATATGCCGTTTATGCTCAACGAACAATAATCAATGCGAAAACTATATGTAAACGAGACGTTGGATAATTTCAAAATCTTAAATGGAACATCCTACATATTGTGCCACATATCAAAAACTTGCTCTAAAACGTTTCTGACGCTGTTCAGAACTTAAAGTGAGCAGAAGTTTTGTCAAATGGAATTAACTTGAAAAATAGTGTTTACAGGATATTTTATACCGTAATGATGCAAGGGTTCTGAGAAAAATTTATTAGCGTCCATTTGGGTGATTGATTTATAATAGTGGCATGCGCTGTTCATCCTATTCTATCTCCTCAGGCGGGTGAAATTTATGTAACACACTTTATTAAAATAAATAATGACTGAAGCAATTCAATCATTCTAAAACATTTAAGAACATTTTTAAGCTCAAAACACATACAAATTTAACATATTTAAAGAAAAATAACAAGCGAAAAAAAATTTCTTTCAATGTAAGCATGTTTTCATAAAGAAATAAATAAATGCCTATAATTTGTACCCTTTTGTTATAGTCAAACATTTAAAAACAAGCATATTTGAATAAGTATGGATATTTGAGAGGAAGGTAAATCATCATAATACGTGCAATATAGAACGTACATAAAATGCTATATACGTGTAATTTAGAACGTACATATTTAATACCATTTGTTAATCAAGTTCTTCTAGGAGGTTTCGATATCAAATCATCCAAAATCCATGCAGATAAAATTATAATTGAAACGCCTTTTTCACATATGAACAACTGATAGCGTTCCGTAACCAATGAGAACGCGTGAAACATTTGAGAAGGAACTTGATTCTATAAAACTAACGCATCAGATAAAGGACGATCATTTTATAATCCAGGGGCCGACTGTGCTATTTTGGAAAAAGATTATTACTTGAATACAATTTTAGTGAAAGTTTATAATTTTGAAAGTTGAACTTAGTAAAATTTTCAACGTAAAGTGACACAGACAATAGAGTGCGCGTTGTAATAAATTTATATATAATTTTGCCGTTGATATAAACGTACGTATAGAAATAGTTAATATAAATCAAAATTTTTGCAACTTTATTAATTTAGGGCACTAAGTTACTGAATAATACACAAAGTTATTAGTTAACACAATAAGAAACTGGGGAATAATTAAATCCATAACTGACATCTTTAAATAGCATCTGGTTAATAGTCTAAGCTACTGAATAAACGACTCTAAGCCGAATTGTCGGAAGCTCCAGAAAAAGTGGGAATTTGGGCCAGAAAACTCCAACAAGGAGTTCAGAAGAACTTTAAAGTCAGAACTATTTATTCAATTTAAAGCACGTAGCGTTTGTAATTTTACATAATATGTGTATTTGGAAGTGAGCTTAAAATTTGTATGTGATGATAACTCAGTTTGTAAAAGGTCAACAAAAAATTTGGTTGGTATGTAAATTTATGTTAAAAAGGGGATATTTCTTTGAACGTTCAGCGAAACTATTAGTAGTAAGATACATCTTTTTTGCTGACAGCAAATGATATTAAAAAGGTCGTAGGTTTGTACATTGCAATTAATAAAAAAGTTTTATTTAATTCATTATATAATCATTGGTGAATTTCACTTACCTTACTCAGGTGAATTGAGTGTTGGGGAGGAGTGATTAAAAATTCTTTGTTATCATACCGTCGCTTCACTCTGTGCGTTATATCACAAAGCTAGTCAAACCATGAATTTGATTGTGTTAATTTTAAATTATTCTGAAGTCACAGAGAGGTGGCGATCAGCAGGCAAATAATCGTTGCACATCTGGCGTAGCGGCGATATCGTAGCAATATATATATATATATATATATATATATATATTGCTATGTACAAACAAGAATTGGAATTATCGTTTTCCGACGTTGGGCCGCCTTATTAATATTGCTATTAACTCCCTCCAGGAACTTAACTGGATTTTATTTTGAACCTACCTTGTCGACCAATAACAAAATTTGATATGTTACCGCCTTACTCGTTATTAATTTCGTATTCAACTTATAGCTCCTCCTTGATTGTTTAAATTATCAAATCACTCCCATTACCTGTATCTTATGACATCGACTAGCATTTATTATAAAATGAAGTTAATTCAGTTTTATATAATGAAACAAATATTATGTACAGTTCTTGTAAATTATTTAAAATACACTTTTCAATTAATTAATGTTGTAAATCTCATTTATCAAAAATCATATACTTTTTAATCAAACCCAAAGTCACCTAAAAAACCTATTATTTTAAAAAAAAAAGTGTGGAACGTTCAAAACCTCTTATCATATCACGCACTTTATACGTATGCAAGTCCTCTGTTTTGTTGACTTTTCACATTCATTTATATTAAGCAAATTCAATATTCAAATAATAAAAATAGAAAAATAATGTCTTATAACTAAAAATCTAACCTGGTCTATTTTCGTCGCTATTTAGTTCTCTCAATTGACGCATTAGCTAATATTTCCCATGCATTAAGCCATTCATTTGAATAAAAATTGTTTTCCCCCAATTCAGGATTACTACATGCCCATTCAAAATGTTGTCTATCCACACGCTTGAACCATTGCATTTAAATTATTGCCATCACCTTCTGGACTACTATTATTAACTTATACTTATGCACCCCAATTTACTATCATCTCATTCAGACTTATTACTTCTTATCAATTTCCCCAAACTTAGAATACCATCTATTCTCAGAATATCGCTTATTTTTCCCAAACTTGAAATCGTAGTATTATTCTTCCCGGACTCGAAAGTTGTATTGTTATTCTTCCCCGGACTCAGAGCCCTATTATTATTGTGTTTTAGCTTAAATAAATTCCCCAAAATCTACTTACGTTTAATCGGCAATCATAATTTTCATCTTAGCACTTATACAATTTTTCACTTTGAAATATTATTACGTATCACACTTTATTTCAGAGTGGCGCACTTCGGCCTTTGTTGAGTTGAAAACTGAGTTCGTTATCACTGTACCTGCTAATATATCATTGATCTCCTACTCCGTCAGTGGGTATGGTCTACAAACTCGTCGCTAATTATAACCAATCAAATCTTTGCATGAAAAGTAGTTTCTGATGTAATATTATTTGCTTTGAAATTATTGTGGCCTGCTCGCAGGTGCTTCGTTATCAAACATGCGGTGTTTTGACGAATCTAATTGCTTTACCATAAACAACTGATGCAATTCGACTTTTAATTTTCATATATGCATGTTATTTACGCAATTTTTAATCTCCTTTCTCATTAAAAATGGTTAACTATTTTGTACGCTTTTATACTATGCTCCTTGAAGCTCTATTTCTTATATCCGTATTAACCTAATTGTTTGGAACTCTTTTGAATGCGTGTTTAATTACACTTAATTATGTTTACTTACAAAATACGCCTGCTTCCACTGAAAAATATCATTATTTGCTTTACCTGAATTAACTAAAACTCTATCTACATGGTGTTAAATATTTACTATTTAGTTAATGCACGTTTTCCTTGTTTCTTACGCTAACTATGCGTCTTCCTGTGTCTATTTGCGTCGCTTAAAACTATTTATACTTTATATACAGGGTGTTGACTGCTAACTATTTACAAACTATCTTCATTTCTCAATTCTCTATTAAACAAATGCAGTTTTCTGCTTCCTACGGTAATTTCTAATTCCTAAACGATCTTTTCTATAAAGTACACCCTTAAACAACCCCTTATCACAGCAAAATATATATATTCTTATGCTCCACCCCCCCTTTTTTATTTATTAATTTTATATATGATATGAAAATATTTACTTTATATTTCGTGCTTTTTCTACGTTTGGTCGGTTTATAAAACAAAACTGTATTATTATGCCTCGACTATTGAGCTCTTCTCAGGGTATCCACACCTACTTACCGTGGGTTCAGTGATAAGTAGATGTGCAATGCACCAACCAAACTGCACTACCTTTATTTTTGTACCTGTAATCTTTTACTTGTATATGCCAAAATTTTTATAACAGATCCACGTAGCCTTGTGCCAATTAAATTAATATTACCAATTTTGACTTTGACGTTCAAAACACACAGTACTCACCTGATTTAAACGTCCCTGTCGGCCTCTATGAAAACTGGCTCAAAATCTAATCGCCGTATGCGTCTTTACAATGCGTGGCACTATCACTACGTATAATCTGCTGTCCAGACTCAAGGTTTCGTTATATTAATTTTGATACTCCCGCAAATCTAAAGTAAATATGACCAAATTTAGAATTTTGACTAATTTCAATTTTACTTCCTCTGCGCTAATTTTCCTAAGGTTGTGTCTTCGTTACTCGTACTAATCCTTCTGCTACTCCAATGCTTTCTTTTTTCTAATCTGCTCGTTCTAATTCAATACTTCCTTTTTCCTTTATCTGCTCTTTCCAAATCACCGCTTTCTTCTAATTTCCACTCAATGCCATTCTATCCATAATACTATATCCAAATCTATTCCAGTAATATCTCCGTCAGTCACATAAATCCTATTCAATACCTTTCTGCCTTTATCCAACTCGTTCCAATATCCAACTATTTATTCCGCCTGTTTCAATCTCTCCCTGTTACACTCTTATCACTTTCTACCCGTCGTTACTATTATTATAATTATTTCTCTCGCTTATCTGTACTCTTCTTTATATAAATTAAACCCTTAAATTTTTCAAACTCATTTATTAACTCTTTGTAATATTCAAAATTTAGCGCAGTATACAAAACACGTCTTACTACCAAAATATTTATATATCGACTCTTATTTATCTTTTCCTAGGTGATTATAATAATTAAAATATGCCTACTCTTCTATACATTTTTACCAATTCTACATCCAATAAAATCGTCCCAACAAGTCTGTGTCACTAATACCTTATAATCCTTCTTTTACACTTTCCTATTTTATATATAAACGTTCAATCATTGGTCCCTAATACTGCGTCACCCTTCAATCATATTTGACAATACTTTTCACTTATAATTTTGATATTTCAAGTTTGTCCAAAGGTTGATTCTACTAAAATAAGTGCCGAAATGTTTCACATATAAACCTGGATCTGTGTGGTGAATAGTGGAATTTCTACAGACGCATCCGGTTTTTCGATCAGCAAATGTACATTCTATGGCTTATTAACATACAACTCAGTGTAAATCCTTGAATACTGTGCTTTTTCACGTCATCAAGCCATTGTCTTACGTCTTGGCACTTATACTACGACTATTATACTTCAAATACTTTAACATTTGTAAAGTACGGCAAACATAAAATTTTCAGTTACGGGATCTGATATTTTGCTTTATTTGGCATACACTACCTTCATACAAATAACCTTTATACCCTTTTAGCTTTTACTGATACTTTATTGGCCCCACTGGTTTTGAATAAAAGTGGAAATTTCGTCTGTTTTCATAACTCTTTTCTTGGTGTGCATAATTTCTAGTTTTATTTAAAACCACTCCACGCATTTCTACTTATTAATTATTACTCAACCCCTAATTTCATTTCTCTCTCACGTCTATACTATAGAATAACTTCCACTATAGAGTAAAACAAATTTAAACCTTCCGTCGCATGAACTCTCATCATGCTAAACCCTCTTCTTGTACAATTTTATATGGATATAAATTTTCTAAGTGAAAACGCCCACGACGTTCCCCTGTCATAGTATCTAATTCGAACGTATTTCCTTCAGCAAAAATACGCGTGATTTTGTACGGCCCTTCGTAAGGAAACAGCAACTTCGCGCAAATGTTTCTTTCGCGGTTTGAAACCCTTAATCTTTTTACTACCACCATATCTCCTATTTCAAATATCGTCCTCTTTTTAATCCTACTACGCCTTCGCTCGATGTCCCTACGCTGCATCCTTTCAATTCTACGCCTAACGCTACCCAACAACTCTGTGATGTCATGCACCTAGACTTCTTCCCTCCATGGCCTAGCCGGTATAATCTTTATAATCAATGTTATTGGACATGTTTTTGTAACAGAACTCGGTACGCAATTCATAAAATTTTCGATCTGTGGCAGATATCTAACCCATCTATCGTGGTGCTCTTGTGTTGCCAACCGTAGATATTTTATGACCTCTCGTATAAAACGTTCGCATGGATTTGCTTTCGGATGCCGTATGCTGCTAAATGATACCTTAATATGTTCTCTATTTAACCCGTTTCTGAATCTTTGGTTTTGAAATATGTCGCGCTATCTACTAAAACCCTATCCATTTTCCCAACCTGACTTCTAAATTCTCTAATTGACTGCAAAGCATGCACCGTGTTGCTTCGTCTTGCCGGAAATAACTTAACAAATTTCGAAAACACGTCCACCATTACCAATATGTGTCGATACCCCTGTTCACTAGTGATTAGGTTGTTCAAGTAATCAATAGCTACCAATTCTAACGGTCCACTCACGCTCACATTCATCGGTATGTTCTGCAACACCATGTTTTTGTCTTTCCCTAAAATATAAATCTTACAGCAGTTAATCCGTTCTTTAACCACTGTGATATCGTTTCTTGCATAAAACGCCTCTCCAAATACCAAAAATGTTTTTCTAATGCCTATATGTCCAAATTTTAGATGAATTTCGTCTATAATTTCCACAGCCGTGTCTCTGGATAACACCAGCGGTTCTGCATCCCCTATCCTTTTTACCACAAACTGCCCTACAATTGTAAATCCACGGTACTCCTCCACATTTTCCCTCATTAATTTCTCGCGTATCGAGCTGACCTCACTGTGCTCCTGCGTCTCCATAAGCTTGGCGTTTGTCCACCGACCAACATCCCTGAACTCCTGCAAAGCAACTAAACAATCTTTACGTCTTCTTTACTCGCCTCTACCTGCTGTCTGCTTAGAAAATCCGCCGTCACATTTTACTTTCCTGGTTTATGTTTAATTTCAAAATCGTACTCTTGCAATACTAGTGCCCACCTATACAACCTACTGTTCAAAAACTCCTTTTTTTCATGAATGTTACAAACGTGTTGTCGGATTCTATCAAAAATTTCTTTCCTAGCAGATAAAATTGTAACTGTTTTACTGCATACACTATCGCCAACATCTCCTTCTCTGCCGTCGCATATCTGGTTTCGCAGTCTTTTAACACCCTTGAAATAAATACAATTGGTACCTCAGCTCCGTCCTGGATTTGCACCAACTCAGCCCCAATAGCATATTTCGACGCATCCGTCCTCAAAATAAATTCGTCTTTGAAATTTGGATACTTTAACGACAACTTTTCTTAAAATGCACGTTTTAAATCTTGAAACGCCTTCTCCCGTTCTGCAGTCCATTTCCATCTTTCGTTTTTCCTTAACAAACTCACCAGCGGCACACACAACTCAGAATCTCTCGGTATAAACCGTTTATAATAATTTAAAACCCCTAAAAATCCTCGCAATCCTCTTACATTCTTTGGTTGAGCAATATTTTTCAACTCGTCTAGCCTCTTATTACAAATTTTCATACCATGCTCACTGATTTCAAATCCTAAATACGTGACCTGGCTCTTAAACAATTCGCACTTCTCCACGTTTAACTTCAACCCTCCTTCGTCCAACCTTTGGATCACCTTTTCTAAATGATCCATATGCTCTTGCTCGTTCCTGGAAAAGATCAATAGATCATCCACCCATCCACATAGTGCGAACAGAAACATTCATACTTGTTTAACAGCTTCTGCATGGCCCTAACAAGTGCTGCTGAAGAACTACTTAACCCAAATGGAACTACCGAAAACATATAAATCTTCCCTTCAATACTAAACCCCGTAAACTTCTTACTATCTTCATGCAACGGAATCAACCAAAATGAATTTTTTAAATCTAACTTGCTAAAAATCTTCATCTCATACACTTTATATAACAAATTATCCAACCCTTGTGGTTGTTCGTACTGCGCTTTCGTAATTGAATTCAACTTCCTAGCGTCCAAACAAATTCTTATATCTCTTTTGTTAGGTTTAGGTACAATAACTACCGGGTTCACATATGGAGTCTTCGCTGGTTCGATGATTCCTTCTTTTAACATTTTACTAATCTCGGCTTTTACCCTATTTCTAATTGCAAACGGAATTGGATACACCTTGGTACTAAATCCGCTGTCTTCCGTGACCTCTAACTTGTGCGTATATCGCTTCGCAAATCTCGGCTCTTCATTAAATAACCCTATAAATCTATTAAATAATTCCCCCAGCTTCTCTTTAATATCAATACTCACTTTTCCTATCTGTCTATCATCAATTATTCTCGCAAACATATTACATAATCTCACTTCAACCTGTCTATAATTACTTGCCCTTTTCACTCCTAATCCTGACTTATCCATATCATTACCATCCCTATATTCCGAACTAACCGTAGGCACCACCCATAACTTATCTTTATCTACTATACGAATCGACCTATCATTTCCATCTATCTTCAATCCAAAATCCTCTATAAAATCCATTCCTAATATAAAATCTAACTGTAACCCCTTTGTTATCAAGAACTCAGCATCCCCTGCTTTTTTATTTCCTACAAATATCGGTGCACGGACTACCTTATAAATCGTCGTTAACTTCTTATTCATAGCCGACCATAAAATAACCCCATCAATAGTTTCCATTCGTCCTTTTAAAAATTCTGCATGTTTTATCACAATATTTTCATTTAACAGCGACAACTGTGAACCACTATCAACTAAAGCAACATATAAACAATCTCTTAATCTAATATTAATAAACAACAAATTCCTTTTATTAACGATATAATTATTCAACAACAAATCACTTAAACTATAACATAAATCTATATCTAAACCTAACAGCTCTGTCTTCCGAAAATTGCAGTTTTTTTTGACTCGTTGGTGCCTCGTGCACTTGTACCACCTCGATCTTGTCCGTGTCCTTTATCGCAGCGCTGGTCTTTATATGTTGGACGTTTATGTCCCTGTCAGTCCGGCTGTATCCGTCTCGCGTTCCGCCTCCCGTCGTACGGCCGTCATCCGCGTTGTCGCCGTGCTGGTACCTATTTTGTTCTTTGTACTCGTTTCCCCGGTATTCTCTGTTGAAATGCTGTCGTCTATTTCCGTCGTGTCCCCAATGATTTCGATGTTCGTTGTTGAAACCTTCCTGTCTGTAGCTTGGTCTGTGTTCGTTGTGGTATACATGTCGTCGGTTTTCGTCCTTATAACCCCGATTCTGCTCCCAGTAAGCTCCACGCGTCTTTGCCTCCAGTGCCGTCGCTAAGTCAAAATTCCTCATTACTCCTAAAAATTCTGGCAGGGTTTTTATATTTTGTACCACAACCACCTTTGTCACCTCCGGTTCCATATGTCCCGCAAGTAGTAATACTATGTCGTCCTCGCCCAATTTCGGTGTCAGATGTTGTGCCTGGTTAAACTTGTCTATAGCGTATTCTTCGCGTGACTCGTTTATTTTACTGTAATGTCCCGTTATTAAGTTCGTTCTTATGTTCGTCTGGTGCGTGTTACTCCAAAATTGTTCAATGAACAGTCGTCTGAATTCCGCGTATGTGTCGTACTGTTTTCGTATGATGTTGTGCCATTTTTCCGCGTTGCCCGTCAAAGTCGCCCCAACTATTTGTAGCTTCGTCCGTTCGTTTTCTGTCTCCACAATTTCATCCAATCTGTCCAAAAACCCCATCGGTTGTTCAGTCCGTCGTCCTTCAAATTTCGGTAGCGCGTCTCGGTTTAATTTAATCTGCTGTCCGTAGTCTAGTCCTCCGCGTCTCCTTTCTAGGTCGTCTAACTTGTCTTGTATCTGTCTAACTTCGTTGCCGACTCTGTTCTCTAATATCGTCGCGTTGTCTTTAAGTTTTGCGTCCAGTTGTGTCCTAACGTTAACATTTTCGTGTTGTAGTGTTTCCAGCGTCTGTCCTAAATTCCTGTAGTTAGTCGTATGCTTCTTGTCACATGTTTGTATCTCCCCGTTCAAATTCGTAAATCCGCTGATCATGGTCTCCTCGACTGCTTCCACACGTGTCTTTACTTCTGCTCGTATGTCCGTTCTTGTTGCGTTCTACTCTCCCTGAAATTGTAGCCGTGTATTTTCAATCTTGTCGTCTACGCGGTCTACCTTTTCTTGTAACTCCGTCTTGAGTTCGTCCTATACCTTTTGTATCGAAGCGAGTAGATAGTCCTGGGTGTCGTCTAACTTTGCCGTCAGTTCGGCGTGCGCCGTTCTAAACTCATTTCTCAGATCCGTGTGTGATGTCTTAAAATCTGTCCGCGACTCTTCGATTTTGTTTGTTAATTCCGTATGTGACTCTGCAATTTTGTTAGTTAAATCCGTTTTTAGTTCCGTGTGTGATGTCTTAAAATCTGTCCGCGACTCTTTAATTTTGTTTGTTAATTCCGTATGTGACGTTTTAAAATCCGTTTTTAGTGTTTTTAGTTCCGTATGTGAAGTCTTCAAATCGTCTTTCAAACTCATCAGGAATCGCATAATATCCTGGCTTCCGGCGGTTTCAGCTACCTTGACCTCCTGTACCGTCGCCTTGTCCGTTTCTATGTTTATTACCTCCGGATCTACCTGCCTCACCTCCGTTTCCTGGACATCTCCCCCTGCATCTAGCTCCTCGTCTTGTGATATAAATTCCGCGTCAATTCCGTACATCCTTCCTGACCTCGTTATTCGTCTGGTGTCCGCGTCCGTCATCTCTGCTGCTTTTTTCAAACTCTTCTTTCCTGAAAAAAAATTTTAACTACGGGCCCCACCTGACCTCGGTGTCCCTTAATCTACTACTACTTCTGTCTAGCCTCACGTTGGGTTTGCCACCTTCTTTTGCTCCACCCCCCCTTTTTATTTATTAACTTTATATATGATATAAAAATATTTACTTTATATTTCGTGCTTTTTCTACGTTTGGTCGGTTTATAAAACAAAACTGTATTAATATGCCTCGACTATTGAGCTCGCCTTCTCAGGGTTTCCACACCTACTTACCGTGGGTTCAGTGATAAGTAGATGTGCAATGCACCAACCAAACTGCACTACCTTTATTTTTGTACCTGTAATCTTTTACTTGTATATGCCAAAATTTTTATAACAGATCCACGTAGCCTTGTGCCAATTAAATTAATATTACCAATTTTGACTTTGACGTTTAAAACACACAGTACTCACCTGATTTAAACGTCCCTGTCGGCCTCTATGAAAACTGGCTCAAAATCTAATCGCCGTATGCGTCTTTACAATGCGTGGCACTATCACTACGTATAATCTGCTGTCCAGACTCAAGGTTTCGTTATATTAATTTTGATACTCCCGCAAATCTAAAATAAATATGACCAAATTTAGAATTTTGACTATTTTCAATTTTACTTCCCTGCGCTAATTTTCCTAAGGTTGTGTCTTCGTTACTCGTACTAATCCTCCTGCTACTCCAATGCTTTCTTTTTTCTAATCTGCTCGTTCTAATTCAATACTTCCTTTTTCCTTTATCTGCTCTTTCCAAATCACCGCTTTCTTCTAATTTCCACTCAATACCATTCTATCCATAATACTATATCCAAATCTATTCCAGTAATATCTCCGTCAGTCTCATAAATCCTATTCAATACCTTTCTGCCTTTATCCAACTCGTTCCAATATCCAACTATTTATTCCGCCTGTTTCAATCTCTCCCTGTTACACTCTTATCACTTTCTACCCGTCGTTACTATTATTATAATTATTTCTCTCGCTTATCTGTACTCTTCTTTATATAAATTAAACTCTTAAACTCTTCAAACTCATTTATTAACTCTTTGTAATATTCAAAATTTAGCGCAGTATACAAAACACGTCTTACTACCAAAATATTTATAAATCGACTCTTATTTATCTTTTCCTAGGTGATTATAATAATTAAAATATGCCTACTCTTCTATACATTTTTACCAATTCTACATCTAATAAAATCGTCCCAACAAGTCTGTGTCACTAATACCTTATAATCCTTCTTTTACACTTTCCTATTTTATATCTAAATGTTCAATCATTGGTCCTTAATACTGCGTCACCATTCAATCATATTTGACAATACTTATCACTTATAATTTTGATATTTCAAGTTTGTCTAAAAGTTGATTCTACTAAAATAGGTGCCGAAATGTTTCACATATAAACCTGGATCTGTGTGGTGAATAGTGGAATTTCTACAGGCGCATCCGGTTTTTCGATCAGCAAATGTACATTCTATGGCTTATTAACATACAACTCAGTGTAAATCCTTGGATACTGTGCTTTCTCACGTCATCAAGTCATTGTCTTACGTCTTGGCACTTATACTTTGACTATTATACTTCAAATACTTTAACATTTGTAAAGTACGGCAAACATAAAATTTTCAGTTACGGGATCTGATATTTTGCTTTATTTGGCATACACTCACTACCTTCATACAAATAACCTTTATACCCTTTTAGCTCTTACTGACATATATGTATATATATATACTATAGATTTCATGTCAAAATATTATTCGGCCCTACTACAGTGGCGTTTTGAAGTTTTTGATGATTATTCTGTAGCGGAAATTTATCAAAACTATCGAGCTCATTATTTTCAACTAAACTAGTACACTGGGTACAAACACCATTTGTTTGTGAAGCCTCAGCAGTTGTGTAAATATGAGGTTAATTGGAACTGTGTTTGCAACTGCTACAAAATTTAATTAACTTTGTTTTTGATTTTCGTAGCGTATAGAACTAGTCAATTACTATCCTATACAATTGAAACATCGTTGTATTATTGATAAGTTTAAAGAGCGAGTATATATTCAGTCAAAGTTTTCACTAATAATGAAGCTAATTGCATACAGATTATTCAGCCGACCCTATTTACAGAAATCATTGCAGCACTTTGGGATATTAATCTTTGTACAAATGCTATGTACTGAAACTACAATAGTTTTAAAAATTTAAGAAGAATAGAACTTTCCTAAAGTAACTTCTTACATTGTTGCTTTATATCAAAATCTAGCATTTTTTATAGTTTAGAAATTGAAAGTATCTTAGTAGTCAAAGTACAGTCAGACCGTAGCAAAAGCTTAGTTCAGTTTTAAGAAAAAAAGTGACGTAAAATATTTAAGAATTAATAAATGAGCTTATTAAATTTTAGCTATTACACAAATCCTGACGTGCTTTCCATACCAAGTGAGTTATTTGTACTACAAACGGTAAATATTTTATAAAGAATAAACGGTAAAGCTAGCATTTGGTTGAACCTTGCCCATAAGGAAAACATTTTCATGCAAAAAGGATCTTTACTTCTAATGGTTCAGCTAACCCTAATTAAACACAAAAGGCTTTATATTTGTTTATGCAATCAAACGACACCATAGGAAGAATTGTCTGGCAACTTTGTAGCATATTTAATTTTTAGAAGAATTATGTGCTCATTTCACTTAATTCCTTTAAGTTTTGCCCTTCGTTTATAATACTTAATTGATCTACACTATGTTATTTATTTGTTCACTGGTCATATAAAACATATGGCTTATTTCCTTCGATTATCATTAGTAATTTATTCAGTGTCAGTTTACGTCTATATCAAATATTATATCTGCATTGGCGACTTGAAAACGAACAGAAAAGGACCGCATTTATTTTTCTTTAAAATGCGTTGTGATAGAGACAAGCTAATATATCTGCCAAAGTCACGCCATGGAGTATCAGAAACGCAATTAAATTGGCTCCAGTAGTATTCTAGTGACCAACAAAGATGTGAACAGATGCAAGCCTCTCCTACGTTAGGTAAGTAAGAAGTATAATCTTATTAAGACTATATGACTATTTTTTAATGCACGCAAGGAATTGTTGAATTAATCATGGGCATTAATATTTACCATGGTTAAAAATTAATGAATTTAATCCAAATATTTAAATTTAGTTTAGTTTATATTGATTTATTTATTAAAAGGCAAGCAAAGATGCATGCCAGAATCACGCCATGGGGTATCAGAAACGCTTTTGAATAGGCACCAATAATATTTTAGTGTTCAACTGAGATGTGAACCGATACAAATCTGTCGTTCGTTTAACGTAGTTATTAACTGCCGATTTTAATCATTACATTTAAAGTTAGTTGCATTTGATATGCATATGTCAACAAGTCCTCTGGTCAAACAGACGCTGCATGCAACATCGCCGTTCGATTGCTCCTGAGTAGACCGTCCTTAAGGATTTGTCTCTGAACCCTCTTTATTTTTGATGTTGCCATCAGTGTGTTCAATATTACGCTGCCTTTACGCTTGATAAATTGCAAATGGGCCTTTTAGTTCAATTTGTTATTTAACTCGACGCCGAGGTATGTGATGGCTTCTCTGAACGGGATCTTCTCTTCTCCTACCTCCAGCCTAAGGCACGTTGTCCCGGTTTTGTTCCAAAATAAAGCGCCTACGCATCAACGTGTTTAATTTCATCTCGACCTCCCGTAACAATTTGTGCAACCTGCACAACACTTTGTTCGGTTTCGTTCATATCTCCATTAATAACATCGACCTATAAATCGAAAGCGTATCACCCACAAACCCAACAATAATGCATCTTTTGGGCAATTTGACCCTAAAAATGCTTTCATGTAACAACCCTTGCGTGCATCCCCTTTCCACTACTCGCGATACAATTTTTTCCGGAATTTCAACCTGTGCCAATCGCCCCTAGAAATAACCTCCCAAATGAAAGATGACCACTAATCAGTGTCAAATGGTCAGAAATTGTCTAAAGCGACAACGATGCAATACTCCTTTGCTTTCCTCGCCTGCTTGATTCATTTTACTACGAATTTTAACACATCAACGATTGACTTACCCTCCACAAATCCAAATTGTTGCTTATTCGATCCAAAGCTTTCCCCAATACCGGTAACAAGCTAATTACACGATAGTTGTAGTGGTCAGACGCATCCGCCTTTTTAGGTTTAGAAGCAAACTTCACGTTCTGGACTTTCTAGCAACGTAGAAGTACGCCCTTCTTTAAACAAAGATTAAAAAACCCGGCAAAGAGATCCAGGGTCAATAGGCACGTCTCCAGAATTGCATCTGAGGTGATTCTATCATGCTCTGGTGCC
Organism: Platerodrilus igneus; assembly: GCA_036346225.1. Classification (NCBI taxonomy): domain Eukaryota; kingdom Metazoa; phylum Arthropoda; class Insecta; order Coleoptera; family Lycidae; genus Platerodrilus; species Platerodrilus igneus. The sequence continues at coordinate 722,606 of JARFIW010000873.1, forward strand.
TTCTTAGGGTTTATTGTCCTAAGAGCTCTTACGAACTCGTGACCGAGATTTGCCTTATCGGCATCTGTCCCTTGCTTCTTTGTAGCTACGCGACTTATCATGTCGCGCAACCCCTCATCCTCCTCTGGATTGTTTGATGGGAAAATTTCTCCAACAAATATTCTATCACTGTTTTAAATCTCTACGTATATTCCCCGTAATTTTTTTTTGACGTTGTCGAGCGTAATGTTCTGTTGTTTACACTTTATTACGCCATATGCCGCTCCCAAAGGTTCCTTTTCAGAGTTTCTGGTCCAGAATTCTTTACATTTTTTCGTCCGCGTTTCTTCTATGGCATCTTATATTCCAAGTTTTATGAATTATACTAAATTTTTCTCTGGTTTGTTAATTTTTCCGCTGCGCGTAAGAAGAGGCGCCTTTAGTTACTAGTTTCCGCTCTCTTAGCGGTTAGCTCGCAATTCCACCGAGGTGCGCCGGCGCGTCTTGGCAGTTTACTAGTTCGTTTTAGAGCGCGCGAAAACTATCGCTGAATTTTTATTTAAACCGCCCCCAATTTGTTTTTTATTATAGATATGCGAAAACATATTTATTTGCTCGTTTACGCGGGCCTCGACTTCAACGTTCCATGTTATTGGTTTTGGAATTACAAACGTCCTCCAGCATACAGTGCGAGACTGCAGCGGCCCAGGGGAAACTACTGCCCCTATGCCCCTCAAACGTCGGTGAATCATTGTTGTTTAACACAATTATTATTTTTCCATTTCGCCCAGTTTTTCGAAAAACGTTCTCTATTAACCCGACCACGGTCTTGTTTTCGGCAAATAGTTTAACAAAACTGTAGGTCGTCCTTTTACCTTTCCCTAAATTTAATTGGACGCGTTTAATCTTTCTTCAAACACAGACTGTTTTGGCTATACAATTCATATTCTATGTTGCGTGAGATTGCCTTCTTCAGTCGCGGCATTGTGGGGCATCTGCTCGACGTAGCTTCGTGGCGTATGTCGGCTTTTGCGCCATAGCTTGCTCTGTTGTTTGCTCTTGCGCAAAACACACAGCAGGTGACTGCTTTTCGGCAATTCTTGAATTCATGCCCGACCGTGGCACAGTTGTCAAACCATTGTATCTTCTTTGTGCATTCCACCGAACACTGCGTTTTTGAGAAATGGTCTCAGACCCAAACTCTTCGCCACCTGAAGTTTATAATTTCAGTTAATATGCATCTTCAAAGGGGGGGGGGTCACTACAAAGACTACGTTTGCGAAGGAATACCTATAGCCCTTTCTACCAAACCTAAAACTCTCCCTCAGGTGGCTTTCCAATTTCAAATGACCGAAACATGGATTCTAGCTACAGATCAAAACGAACAAGCTCTTCTGCGTTCGTTTCCGTTTCGGTCCCAGGAGAACGACCCGTGATGCTTCCTCCCGCTGTTCTTCGTCACGAGCTCCTTTAAGTCCAGTACTTGGACTGCAACTTCTTGGCATCTTCGCAAACAGCATACTCAACAGCAGCACCCTCTCTGCGCGCCCTTTAAGATGTAAGAACGACAAACCCATTACGAGCAGGATCAACCATCTTTTTAAGGATGTTCATTACATCTTCCTTCTGGCTTGGCTGGACGTCAACACGGACCGCAAACATCGACGTGGCACTCTCAGATTCTGCAACGTATAATTTCTTCCCAACACAACGCTCCCTGACCTATCACACCCCGCTCTTTCGAGACGACCGTGGCTTTCTCTGCACCTCCCGATGCGACTCTTGAATTACCAACATCCGTAACGCACAACTTTATTCCCCTAACCATACGAATCAGTTAATTCACAACATCGCGGATCTCGTCCCTGACGCTTTCTATGGCCTTCCCGTCTCCTATGCAATTATGTTAAAAGTCGCCGGCATCTTCCTACAGATGATGACAAAAACCATTCACGCCCTATACATCAAAAGTTCCATTTCGTCGCTGTCGTTAGCAGCAACGCCTCCGTTAACGTTAGTCTTACACTGTCCTGATGTTAAGGGCAATTTCCGGAGAGAACATCTAAAAGGGTCTCGACACAACCTCCGTAGGCGCAGGCTCCGTCTCCGACATCACGTCATCCTTCTGTGTCTCCAACGTCCCGACCTTCACCATCTTCCTCAACAACAGTAACAATAATTCGACTTGAGCAACGCGAGTGACTTGGTAGTATATTAATCGTTATAGTTTTTATTTTGTTGGTTATAACGTAACTTAATTAAATTACTGGTTGGGATAACTAGTTAGGGGTTATTTTTATATTCCCAAATGTGATAAGTAACCTTTAAGGAAGGATTTCCTTAAAATGATGGAACGCAAATATCTTCCGACCGTGCTAGGGGTCCATTCCTTGGGCAGGGCTTATGAGGATTGGTCGTGGTTATTTTTACAAAGCATTATTTTATTACCAGGGCTAGATTCTCGACAAAACAGGGGTTTGAATAGGGCGCCACCAAGTCAGTAACTTTAAACACGGGGTTTCCCTAAGGGGGACTTGGGCGTCCTTAGGGAGGAGTACCGTATTAACTGGTAACGCAGGAACTGTAAAGAAAATTTAATTAAATATACAAAAATGAGGACACAAGAAGTATTCTCTTGCTACCTCATATAAAAACAACAAAGATTAATCAGGCAACAATAATATGAACACAAATATTATGCTTCAATTACTAAAAAAGGCTATTAAAGCTTCTTGTTAATTTGGGTTTACCACTTTACTCTATTTGATCTTATACTTTGGTACCCTACTTCTGAACGTACTTGTTCAGAATAAAACAATTAATTAAGAAAATTAAATGTTGTTTCTTTAATTAAAATTGTCCTTTCATAAAAATTGTAAATATAAAATTCATGTTTAAGAAAAGATAATACAAGTTTCATATACTCATAAGGTAGAATTATATATTCAAAGAAAATTATCAAAACTTTAAATGTTTCTTTAGTTACAAAAGTTTAACTTGAATTTATACCAGAAATATCAGATCTGTTTTATCTAGTAACATATTTATAAAACTTTAACTACTTTGTCTATTAATTCATTATTCAAAAATTATAAGTGAAATCATGCATACATAAAACATCAATAAGAACTCTTTAAGTTTGCCTAATTTCATAACATTTAATAACTGTAACTATACTGAACTAGTATTGACAACAAAAATTTACTAAAGTCCTTCTTAATATGCGGAACGGATTTGTCAGAATAGATAGTTACAAAAATATTTTCTGAAGCAGCCTCGTATCAAAGATCACTAAATGTAGACGTGATGCAAGAATAATTCTAAACTCTTACCTTGGCTCTGCAGGTGTGCTTTACATGTTGTCGTCACAACATGTTAAGGCAGGTGCTTATACATACATTTTTCAGAAAACAAGTGACGTTAAATCCACATGTTCCACAGAACACGGACAGCTGCGCGACCCTTGGACTGGACCATGCTAACTTCTATGCGTTTTCGTTTTACGCACAAACTGGACCAACCAAATTCCAATACTAGACTTAGACGTTCTACTGTGTGTAAATCTTGAACGAAAGTTTCAACAGTACTATTCCAATACATCATCGGACTTAATTTACAAACCATAAAAATTTCTACATATTTTGTAGAACGTTTCCTTAAAATTCGAGCTTATTGTTTTCTCCATAATATTACATAAAATCCAACTATCCATCGAACGGTTGAAGGACGTTTATATTGGATCGATATCCTATTGCAAAGTTAACGTGAATGAACCATAAGTTGATACTCACAGGTGCACTCGCTGCCTTAGTTTTATAAAACCAGATAATACAAAACGATTTCTTAAAGTTGAGAATTATAATATAAAAATCTAATTGAGGACTTCTACGAAGCGTTGAAAAACATGTTTTATCGTACTTTTACGAAATCATTAAAGGAATATTTTATTTTATTTACACAAATGTCCAAAGAATTATTAAATGAATTTATCTAAGGAATTATCCAAACGAAGTTATTTATTAGAAGTCATTTAAAAACGTCTTTAAAAGGAAAGTTATAACAAAAGAAATGAAAAATTACTAAAAGAAAAATTACGAAAAGTGCAATTATGAAAAGAGCGCTACAACAAATTATTTAGTTGGTCTAATTAATTATTATTTTAATTCCTACCATCGTTAAAACATCAATAGCCTAGTGTCCAGCGTACTAGGGATTAACTACCGCACAAAAGGCCAGACGCAAGTTGCATGCTAGAACCCTTATTAGTTCCATTATCGTTCTCGACGAGAGGTCTAGCTAATCTGAGCGCAAATGTGCTATGCACGAAACAGGATAGCTGCTTGGCTTTGATAATAATTGTATTAACATTCGGCGCTTGATGTTAGCAACCAAACTAGCATTTCTGTATGGCGGTTAGCAAATACAATATCAATACTGGTATTTAATTGTTTAAAAATGGTTCGCATGATATTAATGACTATACTAGAGTTATTAGGACTAAAAATTCGTTGATGTTCTACTGTGGTCAAAAAAACTGTTACATGGTTTTCATTAATTGTTTAAAGAGCGTGTCGGATCTAATGAATCAGTGCCATGCAACTAGTGCTTATCCATCCTCATTTGATTGGATTTCCCACGTTTCGTCTGTTGTTCCACTTATACAAGTGCGCTGGTTCATGTTGAACTGGTACGTGATAAATTATTCTGTGACAAATGAGTCTAGCATACACTTGTTTTACTTTATTGTTGGACGTTAAATGTTTGTTTAAATATTTTAAATGTAGGAATTATAGTGTTGTTTTATAAATGTGTCAGCTAAACCCTAAATCTGCTAAATGTATATTTATTTATTTATAAACTATTTAGTACTCATGTTTTGTAAGTATTTGTAATTTCTTAGTATAGTTGATGTTCATATCTTCTCTTGAATAGGGCCCTGATGAAGATTTAAAAAATAAATCGAAAGCTTGGTGAAAAAACAAAGAGTTTAAATAAAAAATTGGACCAATAAACCCTTTATTGCATTTATTATATGTATATATGTATATAATAAATAATAGAGCAATTAAGGGGTATATGGAGTCATAAGGGTCGTACGTTACATGTAAATATCACTAAAGTTTAAAAAACTAGACACTTTCATTATAAAATCGAAGTAACTCGACAATCATGCAAAAAGCTAATATCGAGCACACTGTATATAAATCATCTAAAAACTATAAATCTTGATAGCGTGACTTTGTGTTAAAGTTGAGAGGTGCGAATTGATCGCTTTTCGCGTATCTCCTCCGAGGGGGGGTTTGGTTCGGATGAGGAAGGGCGTGGGTTCGGTTGGGGATCTTTGCGTGCGTTGCATAGGCCGGTTTTTATCCCGAAAAACCGATTATTAAGGGAGAAATAAGGGTTTTTCGGGAAAAGACTAATCTGCAGCGACGTAATCGCCTTACGTTTTAAAAAAGCTTGGATCCTCGAGAAATACCCGATCTCAAAAGCCGAATGAGCCGTGCAACTAAGTTAGCAATAGATCAATTTACGTTGGTTCGAGAGAGAGAGCAAGCAACGAGTTGGTTTCCAAAAATCGTATTAGACCGCTAAAAATTATCTAGATTATGCTAAACGACGCTATCCGTGTCCTAAAACCTGAATCATTAACAATTTGCAAGCTAGCACTGCATTTTTTTCTTAAAACACTTATTAAAAATTGTATAATTTACTCGACAAATGTCAAATTCAGGTTACGAAGATTGTCGGGAACAAACGGATAGGTTCCTTCACGATCTGTCATTTTACATTAATACACGCATTTCTCGAATTCACACATACAACTCATCAGATGAGTCTGCATAGTACCCCAAAATGATTATTATTATACAAACCTACTTCTTTTTAATGTACAATGACTATTTTCGTCACAAATATTCAATTTTTAACATTGTCGTGGCTATACGATGATACCCGAGCATTTATAATACACCGTGGTTTGGTCAGAAATCGGTGTATTTCGTGTATGGCTCGCTAAAATTGAGAGTAATCGAAGGTAATTGAAAGTAAATGAAAGTATACTACTAACCAATTTCCAAAAAAATAACACCTACATAGCGCGATTCTAAGATGTCTGTCTACCATTCGTAGGTCTGATGGTTCTATTCTCAGTGCGATTTATTTTTTTTTTATTTTTTCGTCACCTTTATGAACAAAACCAGCATTTATTTAATTCAACAATATGCATAAAAAGTACCACAACATTTTTCCACACGCTGTACTCCGCTCTATCATATAAAGATTGTAAGCCATGTTAACTAAAATACGATTACACACGTTTATCTATTCTTGGAATTGTCCAGTTGTTAAAACAAACGCGTTCTCTTATGATTTAAGAAACGCTTTGGTGTGAGAGAAAAGCAACATCGGCTTGGTTTCGCAAATTCGTATTTAAGCCTCTACATAATTTACAATACATACCAATAAACACTATCCGTATCCTAAAACCTACATTGTTAACAATGGCGAGCTGGTGCTAAGACATTTTCTTAAAACAATTATTGCAATTTCAATAATTAATACGAAATACATCATCAAGTGGCCGGCAGCGCCGTATACGCACGCGCGTGTAGCTTTAAATTCTATTAGGGAACAATTTCGTTCAAATTTGCTCAATTAAAAATTACAATTGCCCTAATATGCTTTATTACAACCGATCATTAATTATTATTATACAAGAAATTAGCTTTTTAATACGCATGGACTATTTCATTCAGTAATAATTTATTATTGTACCTGCCATTTCTTTGCGGCGATAACCGCTCAATTACAATACAGTTTGGTTAGGTCGCAGGCCGTCGCCTCGATAGCGTCATGGTAAAATCTGATGTTAACATTTGTAAATTTTATTGTTTTATAGTTCGATACCCAGTTACATCTACCTTTTTTTTTTATTATTGTTGATTTTTTAAACGATACATAATGTAGCGTTCTTATTAATTTCTAATAACGCGCTCTTTTTCATTTTGCGTCTTCTGTTATATACAAAGCAGCCAAGAAGGACTGCTTTTAACGTCTGGACTGTTTTCAATCGTTAAGTTGTACCTTTTGTTTAGTTAAATGTACATATTCCAAGTTTATGATTGCTTCGGGAGCTTCTGCTACACCTACAACTGCGTTATATTATAGTATGATGGGCGGCGGTCTTTTGCTATCCTTGACACATTGTCTGACAAATTTCGCTTGCGTTTTCTTGCCGTGGCCTTGGCAGAGCTACGTGCGTTCTAAAACAATCTTTAGGATGTCGCTCGCAATCGGTCCTACATTTTGCTCATTACTTCACCGGCGCCTTTCAGTGCTAGCTATCATTAACGTCGGTTCGGCTAATGACATTACATTTTCTAAAATCCCCAACGTCTGATTGCTGCAAAGGTTTCTGTCCTTTTTTTCTTTATATCACTCCTTAGTTCTGGAGGGCTCTGCTTAGTACTCCCGCTGGTGACAATAATTTCGCCGTATACTTTATAGGGGAAATCTCTACGTTACAAGGTCATTCTCTGCGTTACAAGGAAATTCTCTACGTTGCAAGGCAATTCTTTGCGTTCTGAGTGATAACTATAGGTTTGAAGGGGAACTCTAGGTTTGGAGGAATTCCTTAGGTTACAGGAGTTCTATAGGTTGGAAGTGAATTCTATAGGTTTGAAGGAAATTCTATAGGCTGGAAGGGAATTCTATAGGTTTGGAGGAAATTCTCTAGGTTTGGGAGGAATTTTCGAGCTTAAGAGGGAATTCTATAGGTTTGGAGGGAATTCTATAGGTTTGGAGGGAATTCTATAGGTTTTGCAGGAAATTCTCAAGGTTTAAAGGGAATTCTCGAGGTTTGCGGGAAATTTTCTAAGTTTACATAAAATTCTCTAGGATTGCGGGAAATTCTCTGGGTTTACGGGAAATTCTCTGGGTTTTCGGGAATTTCTCTAGGTTTGCGGAAAATTCTCTAGGTTTGCGGGAAATTTTCTGGGTTTGTGGGGATTTCTCTGGGTTTGAAGGGAATTCTCTGGGTTTGAAGGGGATTCTTTAGGTTTGGAGGGAATACTTTAGGTTTGGGGGGAATTCTCTAGGATTGGAGGGAATTCTCTGGGTTTGAAAGAAATTCCCTAAGTTTTTTAGGAAATTTCTAGGTTTTTAGAAAATCCCTAGGCTTTTGGGGAAACCCTAGGTTTTTAGGGAATCCCTAGGTTTTTAGGGAAGCCCTAGGTTTTTAGGGAATTTCTAGGCTTTTGGGAAATTCCTTGGTTTTTTAGGAAATTCCTAGGGTTTTTAGGAAATTCCTAATTTTTTTGGATAATTTCTAAGTTTCTTGGGCAAATTTCTACATTTTATAGGCAAGTTTCTAAGTTTTCTCAGTATTCTAAGTCTTCTAAGTTTTCTAAATTTTCTAGGTTTTCTAGGTTTTCTAGGCATTTATGGCAATTTTCTAGGCATTTATGACAATTTTCTTGGCAATTTTCTTGGCATTTATGGCTATTTTCTAGGCATTTATGGCAATTATCTAGGCATTTATGGCAATTTTCTAGACCTTAATGGCAGTTTCCTAAAACTTTACGCCAATTTTCTAGACCTTTGTGGCAATTCTCTAGGCCTTTAAGAAAATTTTCTAGATTTGTATGGCAATGTTTAGGCTGTGTAGGTTTTGAAGGAAAAACTTGGTTTTTGCAGAAAAGCTAGGTTTTTAAAAAAACCAGATTTTTGGAGAAAAACTAGGTTTTTAAAGCAAAAGCTAGGTTTTTAGGCAACATCTGGGTTTTAGGCAACATCTGGGTTTTAGGCAACATCTAGGTTTTGAGCAAAATCTAGGTTTTTAAGAAAAACCAGGGTATTAAGCAAAATCTAGGTTATCCAGCTAAATGTAGGTTTTTAAAGAAAACAATCCAGGTTTTAAAAAAACAGTGTTTTAAAGGAAAACCTAGGTTTTTTTAAAAAAAAGGTTTTTGGAGAAAGACTTGCTATTTGCAGAAAAACTAGGTTTTTTAAAAATCTGTTTTTTTGGAGAAAAAGCTAGGTTTTTAAGCAAAAAAACCAGGTTTTTAGGCAAAAAACTAAGTCTCCAAATACTTATACCGGACAATACTTATACGGGACAATACTTATACAGGACAATACTTATATGGGACAATGCTTATACAGGACAATACTTATACAGGACAATCCGTATACAGGACAATACTTATACAGAACATTACTTATACAGGACATAATTATACAGGACAATAATTATACAGGACAATAATTCTACAGGACAATAATTATACAGGACAATAATTATACAGGACAATAATTATACAGGACAATACCTATACAGAACAATACTAATACAGGACAATACTTATACAGGACAATAAATCGAATAAGTCGAATAAATTATACAATTTTTAATAAGTGTTTTAAGAAAAAACTGCAGTGCTAGCTGGCAAATTGTTTATGATTCAGGTTTTAGGACACGGATAGCGTCGTTTAGCATAATCTAAATAATTTTTAGCGGTCTAATACGATTTTTGGAAACCAACGTAAATGGATCTATGCTAACTTAGGTGCACGGCTCATTCGGCTTTTTAGATCGGGTATTTCTCGAGGATCCAAGCTTTTTTAAAACGTAAGGCGATTACGTCGCTGCAGATTAATCTTTTCCCGAAAAACCCTTATTTCTCCCTTAATAATCGGTTTTTCGGGATAAAAACCGGCCTACGCAACGCACGCAAAGATCCCCAACCGAACCCACGCCCTCCCTCATCCGAACCAAACCCCCCTCGGAGGAGATACGCGAAAAGCGATCAATTCGCACCTCTCAACTTTAACACAAAGTCACGCTATCAAGATTTATAGTTTTTAGAAGTGGGCCCGAAATACCTATACAGGGTACAAACATGTAATATTGGAAAATGTGAATATTTCCCGTTCTGTTCGGAAAAAACACAAAAAAAACCAAAAACACAGAAAAACACAGAAAAAAACCTAAAACGCAGAAAAATGCTTCACAACCTTGAGAAATGCTTTAAAACAGAAAATGCTTTAAAACAGAAAATGCTTTAAAACAGAAAATGCTTTAAAACAGAAAATGCTTTAAAACAGAAAATGCTTTAAAACAGAAAATGCTTTAAAACAGAAAATGCTGTAAAACTTAGAAAAATGCTGCAAGACCCAGAAAATGCTGTAAAACCTTAGCTGGTCCCCTAAAAACCTAGATTGTACTTAAAAACTTAGTTTTTTTGCCCAAAAACCTGTTTTTTTTGCTTAAAACCCTAGCTTTTTCTCTAAAAACCCAGATTTTTTAAAAAAACTAGTTTTTGTGCAAATAGCAAGTCTTTCTCCAAAACCTTTTTTAAAAACCTAGGTTTTCCTTTAAAACACTGTTTTTTTAAAACCTGGATTGTTTTCTTTAAAAACCCCACATTTAGCTGGATAACCTAGATTTTGCTTAATACCCTGGTTTTTCTTAAAAACCTAGATTTTGCTCAAAACCTAGATGTTGCCTAAAACCCAGATGTTGCCTAAAAACCTAGCTTTTGCTTTAAAAACCTAGTTTTTCTCCAAAAATCTGTTTTTTTTTAAAACCTAGCTTTTCTGCAAAAACCAAGTTTTTCCTTCAAAAACCTACACAGCCTAAACATTGCCATACAAACCTAGAAAATTTTCTTAAAGGCCTAGAGAATTGCCACAAAGGTCTAGAAAATTGGCGTAAATTTCTAGGAAACTGCCATTAAGGTCTAGAAAATTGCCATAAATGCGTAGATAATTGCCATAAATGCCTAGAAAATAGCCATAAATGCCAAGAAAATTGCCAAGAAAATTGCCATAAATGCCTAGAAAACCTAGAAAACCTAGAAAATTTAGAAAACTTAGAAGACTTAGATAACTGAGAAAACTTAGAAACTTGCCTATAAAATGTAGAAATTTGCCCAAGAAACTTAGAAATTATCCAAAAAATTTAGGAATTTCCTAAAAACCCTAGGAATTTCCTAAAAACCAAGGAATTTCCTAAAAGCCTAGAAATTCCCTAAAAACCTAGGGCTTCCCTAAAAACCTAGGAATTCCCTAAAAACCTAGGGTTTCCCCAAAAGCCTAGGAATTTTCTAAAAACCTAGAAATTCCCTCCAATCCTAGAGAATTCCCCCCAAACCTAAAGCATTCCCTCCAAACCTAAAGAATCCCCTTCAAACCCAGAGAATTCCCTTCAAACCCAGAGAAATCCCCGCAAACCCAGAAAATTTCCCGCAAACCTAAAGAATTTTCCGCAAACCTAGAAAAATTCCCGAAAACCCAGAGAATTTCCCGCAAACCTAGAGAATTTCCCGCAATCCTAGAGAATTTCTTGTAAACTTAGAAAATTTCCCGCAAACCTCGAGAATTCCCATAAACCTTGAGAATTTCCTGCAAAACCTATAGAATTCCCTCCAAACCTATAGAATTCCCTCCAAACCTATAGAATTCCCTCTTAAGCTCGAAAATTCCTCCCAAACCTAGAGAATTCTCTCCAAACCTATAGAATTCCCTTCCAGCCTATAGAATTTCTTTCAAACCTATAGAATTCACTTCCAACCTATAGAACTCCTGTAACCTAAGAAATTCCCTCCAAACCTAGAGTTCCCCCTTCAAACCTATAGTTATCACTCAGAACGCAAAGAATTGCCTTGCAACGTAGAGAATTTCCTTGTAACGCAGAGAATGACCTTGTAACGTAGAGATTTCCCCTATAAAGTATACGGCGAAATTATTGTCACCAGCGGGAGTACTAAGCAGAGCCCTCCAGAACTAAGGAGTGATATAAAGAAAAAAAGGACAGAAACCTTTGCAGCAATCAGACGTTGGGGATTTTAGAAAATGTAATGTCATTAGCCGAACCGACGTTAATGATAACTAGCACTGAAAGGCGCCGGTGAAGTAATGAGCAAAATGTAGGACCGATTGCGAGCGACATCCTAAAGATTGTTTTAGAACGCACGTAGCTCTGCCAAGGCCACGGCAAGAAAACGCAAGAGAAATTTGTCAGACAATGTGTCAAGGATAGCAAAAGACCGCCGCCCGGCATACTATAATATAACGCAGATGTAGGTGTAGCAGAAGCTCCCGAAGCAATCATAAACTTGGAATATGTACATTTAACTAAACAAAAGGTACAACTTAACGATTGAAAACAGTCCAGACGTTAAAAGCAGTCCTTCTTGGCTGCTTTGTGTATAACAGAAGACGCAAAATGAAAAAGAGCGCGTTATTAGAAATTAATAAGAACGCTACATTATGTATCGTTTAAAAAATCAACAATAATAAAAAAAAAAGGTAGATGTAACTGGGTATCGAGTCGAGTAAATTATACAATTTTTAATAAGTGTTTTAAGAAAAAAATGCAGTGCTAGCTTGCAAATTGTTAATGATTCAGGTTTTAGGACACGGATAGCGTCGTTTAGCATAATCTAGATAATTTTTAGCGGTCTAATACGATTTTTGGAAACCAACGTAAATGGATCTATGCTAACTTAGTTGCACGGCTCATTCGGCTTTTGAGATCGGGTATTTCTCGAGGATCCAAGCTTTTTTAAAACGTAAGGCGATTACGTCGCAGCAGATTAATCTTTTCCCGAAAAACCCTTATTTCTCCCTTAATAATCGGTTTGTCGGGATAAAAACCGGCCTACGCAACGCACGCAAAGATCCCCAAAGATCCCTCAACCGAACCAAACCCCTCGGAGGGGTAATAAGTATTGTCCTGTATAAGTAATGTTCTGTATAAGTATTGTCCTGTATAAGTATTGTCATGTATAAGGATTGTGCTGTATAAGTATTGCCCTGTATAAGCATTGTCCCGTATAAGTATTGTCCTGTATAAGTATTGTCCTGAACAAGTATTGTCCTGTATAAGCATTGCCCCGTATAAGTATTGTCCTATATAAGTATTGTCCTGTATAAGTATTGTCCTGTATAAGTATTGCCCTGTATAGGCATTGTCCCGTATAAGTATTGTCCTGTATAAGTATTGTCATATATAAGCATTGTCCTGCATAAGTATTGTCCTGTATAAGTGTTGGCCTGTATAAGTATTGGCCTGTATAAGTATTGTCCTGTATAAGTATTGTCCTGTATAAGCATTGCCCCGTATAAGTATTGTCCTATATAAGTATTGTCCTGTATAAGTATTGTCCTGTATAAGTATTGTCCTGTATAAGTATTGTCCTGCATAAGTATTGTCCTGTATAAAGATTGTCCTGTATAAGTATTGTTCGGTATAAGTATTGGCCTGTATAAGTATTGTCCTGTATAAGTATTGTCCTGTATAAGTATTGTCCTGTATAAGTATTGTCCTATATAAGTATTGTCCTGTATAAATATTGCCCCGTATAAGTATTGTCTTATATAAGTATTGCCCTGTATACGTATTGTACTGTATAAGTATTGTCCTGTATAAATATTGTCCTGTATAAGTATTGTCCTGTATAGTATTGTCCTATATAGTATTGTCCTGTATACGTATTGTCCTGTATAAATATTGTTCTGTATAAGCATTGTCCCGTATAAGTATTGTCCTGTATGGGTATTGTCCTGCATAAGTATTGTCCTGTATAAGTATTGTCCTGCATGACTATTGTCCTGTATAAGTATTGGCCTGTATAAGTATTGTCCTGTATAAGCATTGTCCCGTATAAGTGTTGTCCTGTATAAGTATTGTCCTGCATAAGTATTGTCCTGCATGACTATTGTACTGTATAAGTATTGACCTGTATAAGTATTGTCCTGTATAAGTATTGTTCTGTATAAGTATTGTCCTGTATAAGTATTGTCCGGTATAAGTATTGTCCTGTATAAGTATTGTCCTATATAAGTATTGTCCTATATAAGTATTGTCCTGTATAAGTATTGTCCTGTATAAGTATTGTCCTGCATAAGTATTGTCCTGTATAAGTATTGTCCTGCATGACTATTGTCCTGTATAAGTATTGGCCTGTATAAGTATTGTCCTGTATAAGTATTGTCCTGTATAAGTATTGTCCGGTATAAGTGTTGTCCTGTATAAGTATTGTCCCGTATAAGTATTGTCCTGTATAAGTATTGTCCGGTATAAGTGTTGTCCTGTTTAAGTATTGTCCTGTATAAGTGTTGTTCTGTATGGTATTGCCCTGTATAAGTATTGTCCTGTATAAGTATTGTCCCGTATAAGTATTGCCCCGTATAAGTATTTTCCTGTATAAGTATTGTCCTGTATAAGTATTGTCCTGTATAAGTATTGTCCTGTATAAGTATTGTCCTGTATACGTATTGTCCTGTATACGTATTGTCCTGTATAAGTATTGTCCTGTATAAGTATTGTCCTGTATAAGTATTGTCCTGTATAAGTATTGTCCTGCATAAGTATTGTCCTGTATAAGTATTGGCCTGCATGACTATTGTCCTGTATAAGTATTGGCCTGTATAAGTATTGTCCCGTATAAGTATTGTCCCGTATAAGTGTTGTTCTGTATAAGTGTTGTCCCTTCGAACCAAGAGAATTCCCTCCAAACCAAGAGAATTCCCTCCAAACCCAGAGAATTCCCTCCGAACCCAGAGAATTCCCTCCGAACCCAGAGAATTCCCTCCGAACCCAGAGAATTTCCTCCGAACCCAGAGAATTCCCTCCGAACCCAGAGAATTCCCTCCGAACCCAGAGAAATCCCTCCGAACCCAGAGAAATCCCTACGAACCCAGAGAATTCCTTCCGAACCCAGAGAATTCCCTCCGAACCCAGAGAATTCTTTCCGAACCCAGAGAATTTCCTCCGAGCCCAGAGAATTCCCTCCGAACCCAGAGAATTCCCTCCGAACCCAGAGAATTCCCTCCGAACCCAGAGAATGACCTACAAACCTAGAGAATGCCCTACGAACCCAGAGAAAATATCCGAAAATATCGGAAATATCCGCTTTAAAAGAATGCATATACTCCATTATTTTGATGTGCCTTGATCGTTATTCAATTAACCGAGTTTTGTCATACTTGTTAAGCAAACAAAAAATATAAATTACTATTAACAACCTATACCGAGTTGACTGTCAAAATTATTCTTAAACCTATACAAAATATATTATATATACGTAAAGTATAGCTAATCCACTAAAAATATATCTCCAGCACCGTTTACGCGTATTTATTATTATATTTTTAAACAATGTAACTTTGGTTACGACCACTTATTCTCCATATATCAAACATTACACTTAATCACTAAGGCAAAATTGGTTGCATACACTACAGGCGGAATGTTATGCATAACGCATGCTCGAGTATGACATTTGCTACATTAACATTTTACAATTTCTTTTAATTAGGACGTACTAAAATATGCGATATATATATATATATATATATATATATATATATATATATATATATATATATATTATATATATATATATATATATATATATATATAAAATGGAATTTTTAAAATCTGTAATTTATTTCAAAGCACATACATACATATATATATATATATATATATATATATATATATATATATATATATATATGTATGTGCTTTGAAATAAATTAGAGATTTTAAAAATTCCATTTTTAATATACGCGATCTAATTTTAAAGAAAATTTATTAATTTTATTTGCCGGGAACAAACGACCTCGACCGATTTGATACATTTGTTTCTATTATAAAACCAATATTTTGGACAACTCAAGCACTGGCTAATTATACTTTTAGGGTTATTCCTTCATTAGGATTCTAAAAGTAAACAATATTTTATTATATTCGGTCTATTTTTAAATAAAACATAAAAATTGTGATTACTTCAAGTACTGCTATAGTTCTTATGAGGTGTAACTAAAGCAAGCGTACAAATATATAATCACAATTTATAACCGCTATGCAACGGAATACCTAGGTTTTTTAAGAAAGATCTAAGTTTTCCAAGACAATTCTCGGTTATTAATGAAAAATTCTAAGTTTGTAAAAAAAAATTCTAAATTTTTAAAGATGGATCTAAGTTTTCAAAAAATTCTCAGTTTTAAAAAAATTTTGGGTTTTCAAAAAATTCTAGGTTTTCAAAGAATAAATTTAGGGTTTTAAAAAAAAACAGCTTTTTTAAAGAAAATTCTAAGGTTTTAAGGAAAAACCTACGTTTTTAAAGAAAAAAACCCTTTTTAAAAAACAGGTTTCTTAACAAAATTCTAGGTTTTAAAGGAAAACCTAGATTTTTAAAGAAAGATCTAAATTTTTAGATAAAAATCCAGGGTTTTAAAGAAAAACTTTAGGGTTTTAGAGAAAGACTAGGTTTTTAGAGAAAGGTCTAGGTTTTCAAGGAACATTCTAGGTTTTTAAAGAAACATCAAGGTTTTCAACGCACATTCTAGGTTATTAATGAAAAATTCAAAGTTTGTGAAAAACAAATCTAGGTTTTTAAAGAAAACACTAGGATTTTGGAGAAAAACCTAGGAGTTTGGAGAAAATCTAGGTTTTATAAGATAAACCTAGGTTTTTGGAAAAATGTCTGGGTTTTTTAGGAAAAAAAATTTTTTTAAAGAGGAATTCTAGGTTTTAGAAATAAATCTAGGTTTTAAAAAAAAATCTAGGTTTTAAAAAATCTAGATTTTAAAGATAAATTCTAGATTTTTGAAGTAAACTTCTATGTTTTTAAAGAAAATATACAGGTTTTTGATGGAAAAACGCCTGGGATTTTTTACGCTACTTTCTAGGTTTTGCCAGGGGCATACTAGGTTTTGGCGGGGCTTTCTAGGTTTTGGCGGAATTCTCTGGATTTTGGCGGAATTCTCTGGATTTTGGCGGAATTCTCTGGATTTTGGCGGAATTGTCTGGATTTTGGCGGAATTCTCTGGATTTTGGCGGAATTTTCTTGATTTGGCGGATTATCTAGCTTTTGGCACAATTTTCTAGATTTTGACGGAATTTTGTACATTATCAAGCTTTTCTGTTTTAAAGCATATTATAGGTTTTAAAGCATTTTCTAGGTTTCAAAGCATTTTTATATGTTTCAGAGCATTTTTATATGTTTTAAAGCATTTTTATTCGTTTTAAAGCATTTTTATTCGTTTTAAAGCATTTTTATTCGTTTCAAAGCATTACTATATGTTTTAAATCATTTTTCTATGATTTTAAGAATTTTTCTATGATTTAAAGAATTTTTCTATGATTTCAAAGTTTTAAAGCACGAAGGGATCATGAACCGATCGACTCCCACAAGTGATTTTGGCAAAGTCTACTCGGGCGAAATGGTCTTAGTTTGATCGACTCCCCCCCCTAATTTCGACTAAGTTTACTCGACTCTCCGAAGTGATATCGGCATAAACTACTAGGGCGACGTGGTCTTGATCCGATCGACTCTCCAAAGTGATATCGGCAAGACACTAGGGCGAAGTGGTCTTGATCCTATCGACTCCCCGAAATGATTTCGATAAGGCCAGTAGGGCGAAATGGTCTTGATCCGATCGACAGTCCGAAGTGATTTCAATAAAATCACTAGGGCGAAATGGTCTTAATCCGATCGACTTTCCGAAGTGATTTCGACAAAGTCACTAAGGCGAAGTGGTCTTGATCCGATCGACTCTCCAATTTGGTTTTGGCAAGGTCACTAGGGCGAAGTGGTCTTGATCCGATCGACTTTCAGAAGTGGTTTAGACTAGGTCACTAAAGCGAAGTGGTCTTGAACCGAGCGACTCCAAGAGGTGATTTTGACAAAGTCTACTAGAGCGAAATAAATCTTGATCCGATCGACTCCCGGTGTGATTTTGTCAAAGTCTACTTGAGCGAGGTGATCTTGATCCGGTTGACTCCCAGAAGTGATTTCGACAAAGTCTACTTGAACTAGGTGATCTTGATTCGCTAAACTTCTCAAAGTCGTTTTAATGAATTCTACTACGGCAAAGTGAAGACGGGGTATACAGAGAGTGCGGCGCAAAGAGGGCGAGGCGTATAGAGGGCGGAGCGTAGAGAGGGCGGAGCGTAGAGAGGGCGGGACGTAGAGAGGGCGGGTCGTAGAGAGGGCGGGGCGTAGAGAGGGCGGGCGTAGAGAGGGCGGAGCGTAGAAAGGGCTGGGCGTAAAGATGGTGGGGCGTAAAGAAAGTGGTCCACAAAGCAAGTAGAGGCGCTCAAAGTAGTCCCGTAGGGACTACAAACCGCTTCTAGTCTAATAACTATAAGTTTTGTATGCCCGTCTTTGTGTTAAAGTTGAGAGGCGCGAATCGATCGCTTTTTGGGATTTGCGTCCGAGGGTTTCGGGGTTGGGGGCGCGGGCGAGTGGTGGTTAGGTGGAGAATTTTTGCGTGCTTAGGATAGGCCGGTTTTTATGGCGGAAAACCGATAACTTGCGGAGAAATAAGGATTTTCCGGGAAAATATTAATTTGAAGCGACGTATTCGTTAACGTGTTAAAAAAGCTTGGATCCCTCAAAAAATTCCGATTTAAAAACCGAACCAGTCGTGCGACGAGGTCGGGAACTGTTCCGTTGACGTTAACACGAGAGAGAAGAAAGATCGAGTTGGTTTGTAAAATTCGTATTCGGGCGTTAAAAAATTTCTAATATATGCCAAACAACGCTATTCGTGTTCTAAAAACTGAATAATTCACCATTTGCGGGCTACCACTGCAGTTTTTTCTTAAAACACTTATTAAAAATTGTATAATTTATTCGACAAACGTCAAAATCAGGTAACGATCACCAACGGAAAAGTACGAGCGTGTACCTTCAAAATCTATGGTAACATACTTCCTTTCAAGTTTCTGGAATTTTCCATTACAATTCAACCAATATGATTTAGAAGTACCGTTACTTGATTTAAATTATAGGAAAACGTCGATTTTTCACATACACTGGCTATTTATTTCAAAAATAATACATTTTTCATTTTGGCGTTTCTTCACGATGATAGCCGAGCATTTTCAATAGACCGTGATTTGGTCAGAATTCGGTGTATTTCGTGTTTGGTCCGCTAAATTGAAAGTAATTCAGGGTAATTAAAAGTAATTGAAAGTATACTACTAACCAATTTACAAATACTGACACCTCCATAGCGCGATGCTATGATATCTGGCTACCAAGCGTCAGTTTAATGGTTCAATTCCCAGTTCCATTTACTTTTTTTAATTTTTTCGTCAACTTTATAAACAACTATCTGCATTTATTTTATTTATTCGTATGCATACAAAGAATCAGATCATTTCTCATACGCTTTGCATCGGTCTATAATGTCTATAATTAATAAAATCTAACTTACACTTACTCTACAACTGTTTAAAAAAATCTGACTTTCCTGGAATTGTCAAAGTTATTGGAAAAAAAATAGCTTATGCATTACATAACGTACGAACAATTGAAACAAAAAACACGAAGCGCGTTCACCGGCAGCAACAACATGTCGGTTACCGTTGGTGCGAGAAAGATGTATCATCCAATTATTTTTCTAAGTTACTCTTACGCCTTTAAAACATTTCTAATATACATCATTAAACACTAACCGTATCCTACAGCCTGAATTCTTAACACTTTGCAAGCTACTGTGCTGTTTTCATAAAACTTTCATTAAGATTGGTACAATTGTTTCGGGATACGCAACAACAGATTCATCTAACACACACATACATCCTAGATTAAATGTGTAGTTTTCAATCTTTTTCCTTATTTAACATACAACATTTACTAAATATAAAAAGCTGGATTAATTTAATATCTCATTAAATGATACCCGCTTTAAGAAAAATTACATAGTCCATAACGTTAACGTCGCTTTATCGTTATTTATTTAACCGAGTTTTATCGTAATACTACAGCAAATTTAACATCATAAATTGCAGTTCATCACTTATACATATTACATACGCAGAACATATTACATACACAGAACATACTACCTACACATAACATATCACATACACAGAACATATTACATACACAAAACATATTATAATAGTAGATTCACATCTATTCAAATATTTAACATACACTATTTGCTGTATCTAGAAAGCTGGAATAAAATTATCTCTTTTTAAATGTCCCCTTTAAAAGAATACATATCCTCTATAACTTTCACTTTGTAATACATCAAAAAACAAACATAAAAACCAATTCGCAAGAATCCGTACGCGTATTCAACTTCAACATTTATAGTCACAAAATACAAATACATATACTTCTTTAATTATCCACTAACAAAACCTCTACGAATGGAAGAGCTTAACACATTTGCTTCTTTACTGTACGAACTCAAAAAGATTTAGAAGAATTTTAAACTTACTCTAACATGCTATTCCGGGAATTGTTTTCGTTTCAACTTCTACTTAAGCACCTATATTGCTTTCTGCTTTTTAGAACTATTGCTGCAAACAACCTCACGTATTGTTTATTAATTTTGGATAAAAAAAATTGTTGTTCTAATTATTCCAATTGCCCTATTTCAAAATTAACTACTCTTAAACGAAACGACAACTACCAACCGGCGTTATTTAGTGGAATTTCAATAATCCTTCGAAATTGTTCTACTCCATTCTCATTTGTTCTACTGCATTCTCATTTGTTCTACTGCATTCTCATTTGTTCTGCTACATTCTCATTTCTTCTACTGCATTCTCATTTGTTCCACTGCATTCTCATTTGTTCTGTTCTTTCTGCATTGCTCTACATTGTTATACATCGTTATGCTTCGTTATGCATCGCTATACATCGTTATGCATCGTTATGCATCGTTTTGCAACGTTATGCAACGTTATGCATCGCTATGCATCGCTATGCATCGCTATGCATCGCTATGCATCGTTATGCATCGTTATGCATCGTCATGCATCGTTATGCAACGTTATGCATCGTCATACGTCGTTATGCATCGTTCCGTATCGTTCCGAATCGTTCCGCATCCTACCGATTCGTTCCGCATCGTTCCGGAACGTTCAGAATCGTTCCATATCGTTCCATATCGCTCCATATCGTTCCATATCGTTCCATATCGTTCCAAAACGTTCCAAAACTTTTCATACCGTTCCGTATCGTTCCGAATCGTTCCGTATCGTTCCGATTCGTTCCGTATCCTTCTGTATCATTCCGAATCGTTCTGTATCGTTCAAAATTGTTCTACTACATTCTTATTTGTTCTGATTCGTTCTTCATCGTACTGCATCGTTCTAAAACCTTCTAAGTCGTTCGAAATTGTTTCAGCACCTTCTGAATCGTTCTACAACCTTCTAAAACCTTCTACAACCTTTTCACCCTTCTGCACCCTTTGGCAACCTTCTACAACCTACTACAACCTTCTACAACCTTCTACAACCTTCTGCAACCTTCTATAACCTTCTGCAACCTTCTACAACCTTCTACAACCTTCTACAACCTTCTACAACCTTCCACAACCTTCTACAACCTTCTACAACTTTCTACAACCTTCTACAACCTTCTACAACCTTCTACAACCTTCTACAACCTTCTACAATCTTCTACAACCTTCTGCAACCTTCTGCGACCTTCCACACCTTCTACAACCTTCTACAGCCTTCTGAAACCTACTACAACCTTCTACAATCTTCTACAACCTTTTAAATTGCTCTTAATCCTTCTAAAACCTTCTCAGTCGTTCTTAATCGTTCTACATCGTTCTAAATCGTTCTAAATCGTTCTAAATCGTTCTAAATCGTTGTAAATCGTTCTAAATCGTTCTAAATCGTTCTAAATCGTTCTAAATCCGATCGATTCTTCAAAGTAATTTTGACAAACCCTACTTGAGCAAAGTGGTCTTCATCCGATTGATTCTCCGGAGTGATTTTGAGAAAGTCTACTTGGGCGAAGTGGTCTTGCTCCGATCAATTCTCGCAAGTGATTTTTAAAAATCTACTTGGACGAAATAGTCTTGATCCGGTCCACACTTCGAAGTGATTTCAAAAAAGTCTACTTGGTCTAAGTGATCTTGATCCGATTGATTCTCCGAGGTGATTTCGACAAAGTCTACTACAGCAAAGTGGTCTTGCTCCGATCAATTCTCCGAAGTGATTTTGACAAAGTCTACTTGGGCGAAGTGGTTTTAATCCGATCGACACTTTGAAGTGATTTTGACAAAGTCTACTTGGGCGAAGTGGTATTGATCCGATCGACACTTCGGAGTGATTTCGGCAACGTCTACTTGGGCTAAGTGGTCTTGATCCGATCGACACTTCGAAGTTATTTCGGTAACGTCTAATTTGGAGAAGTGGTCTTGCTCCGATAGGCACTTCGAAGTGATTTCGACAAAGTCTACTTGGGCGAAGTTGTCTTGATCCGATCAACACTTCGAAGTGGTTCCGGCAGTCTGCTTTGGCGAAATGGTCTAGATCCGATCGACGCTTCGAAGTGATTTCGGCAAAGTCTACTCGGGCGAAGTGATCTTGATGTTGATCTTGATTCGATCGCCTCCTAGGAGTTATTTCGACAAAGTCCATTTTAAACGGAGTGATCTTGGTCCAATCGGCTCCCAGAAGTTATTTTGACAAAGTTTGCCAGGCTTTTGTGGCAAGTTTCTAGGCTTTTGTGGCCATTTTCTAGGCTTTTGTGGCAATTTTCTGGGCTTTTGTGGCAATTTTCTGGACTTTTGTGGCCATTTTCTGGGTTTTTGTGGCGATTTTCTAAGCTTTTGTGGCGATTTTCTAAGCTTTTGTGGCGATTTTCTAAGCTTTTGTGGCAATTTTCTAGACTTTTGTGGCCATTTCCTAAGCTTTTGTAGCCAATTCCTTAGCTTATTCGAATACTATTTGCGCTTCTCCAAAGATTCTTCTATAAACACAACAAAAATAGAAACTTGGTGAAACCCAAATTCTGGCTCAATGTTACCAAAATTTAAATGTCTTTATTAACGACTTTTCAAAACCATTGTCAATAACATTAAATCTTAATTGCCGAGATATGCTCTAAACTTGAGAGAGAAGGGCGCAGAGAGTGTAAGGGCGCAGAGAGTGTGAGGGCGCAGAAAGTGTGAGGTCGCAGAGAGTGTGAGGACGCAGAGAGTGTGAGGACCCAGAGAGTGTGAGGACGCAGAGAGTGTGAGGACGCAGAGAGTGTGAGGACGCAGAGAGTGTGAGGGCGCTCAAAGTAGTCCCGTAGGGACTACAAACCGCTTCTAGTAACTAACTTTAATTTATGAAAGGAAACTCATTCTTTAAGAATCAAATCATATTTAGTAAGATAAATAACTAGTATGTCATATAATGCATTTTAAATTAAATATACAAGCATAAAATTGAAAATAAATACGCAGGTTTAATGTCTTAAACGCAATGAGTTTTATTGAAATAAATACGCAACTGTTGAAAGAAAATTACCTGGCATACTGGCTATAATAGTATCCCAATCAAAACATTAACGCATAAAATAAACAAACGCATTCAAATACGTCATCACAGAAATTTGACCGTGATCTGTAGATTGTAAGTTCATATAAGATCCAACAGATTAGGATTACTAAACAATAAAACAGACATTTGTTTACATGATAAATTAAACGGGAAAATTTGAACAAAAGCAAATATAAACAAGCGGACGTGACTTGAATGAAGTTCAAAGTTGGATATTCAGAGGAATACACTATGCAGATTAGTTGCCTACGTGAGAATATGCATCACTTCGACACGGGTTTAGATGGTATTTCCGTAGAAAATCCGAAGGCTGCAATGATAAGGCAAAAGTGCAACGCCTCAATTAACAAAGTATACTCGGAAAACCAGTGGCACAGGTGAAGGGCGGAACTTTTATGAGACCACGGACTTTGTAAACAGGCAGTCTCTTTTCGACCATGTCGACCATGCCACAAGATGAAACAGTTCAAAGCCGAATATCACGTGGAGTGAAAATAGTAAAATTAAATAATTATTTAGTGATAGAAAAATTTTAAAAGTCGTGATAATTCTAGTGCCAATTTATTCGATAGAAGTTGCCGTTAATTTTGAAAAAACGGCTCCTAAGCAAATATAAGTAAATTCAACTAATCACTCTTTGGAACGAATATAAGAAAATATAATGAACCACTTTAAATAACTACGCTAAGAAACGAATTTAAGTAACTATTTATAAATGTTCGTCTAAACACTGGTATCTGAGCATCGAAGGGAGAAATTAATCAACTAAAGGTTAGACTGGGCGAGCTGTACTAAGTAATAAACAAGAAAGCTTAGTAGAAACAATCCAGGGGTGCTGGCCAATCACATGCAGAGGCAGTTCTGAGAATTAGAAACAAGCAAGGAAAACGTAGGTTAGAAATAGCATCATCATTAGGTCTTCAGTCTTGGAACTGGTTGGACGCGTACCTTTATTGTTTCCTATTCTAAACTAACCTACACATTTCCCTGAAATTTGCAGTCTGCATCTATCACTAACTGATCTAGGTCTACATCTGCCTGCTTTTTCCTATCTTTGCTTGTAATATATCCCATACTATTCCCCAAAAATGCTTTAGAACTTGTTCTGCCCTTCTATTTCTCCTATTTTTTTTCACAGATATCCTTGTTCCCTTACGATTTCTATAACCTATTTGTTATTAACTTTGTATGTCCATGCTATCATCCTCATACATCTGAAGCACAGCATTCCAAATGGCTGCTACCGTTTTTCTGCTGCTTTTCCTACTGCCCGTATTTCATAGGCATAATTTGCTGTGCTTCACACCTATGCTTTCAACAATTTTCTATGTTTGTTGTCTTTCATAATAGGCGCTGTTCTTTTTTGCTAGATGCAGTTCGGTCTTCTTCTATTGTTTTACAATTATATACCCTATTTCTCCGACATTCAGAAATAACAATATTTTGTATTAGCATAAAGCTTTATTTCAATTTTTAACACTTACATTTTTTATATATTGAGGTACTTAATTTGCGAAGGATCATTAAAAATCTTTTAAAAATTTACGTAGAGAGATAGAAGGTCGTTTGAACGTTCAAAAGTACTTCTAGTAGTATACAGTGTTATTTTTGCCAGCTTTAAGGTAGTTCTAATTAAGGCATGATCAGATTGTTATTATTATTTTGATTCAGAGGTTAGATTATGAATAGTAAATCAAATTATCAAAGCTATTAAACTGTAAAGTGTATATATTCTTGGTTATTATACAAATTTTGGTTTGTTTCGTTTATATCATTCAAATAGAAAGGAGCAAGTTTAAAAAAGGGGTTAAACTTTCTTTGTTGTCGTATCGTCGTGCACTCTGTGTGGATCAAACTGAGCTAGTCGAGGCATATAGAATGAGGTAAATTTAAATTTGAGGTTATTTAGAGACAGAGAGCGGTGGCGTTTAGCAGGAAACTGAGTTACATTGGCGTGCGGAGGTATCATAGCAATATAAACACACACACACATACACACACACACACACACACACACACACATATATATATATATATGTATATATATATATATATATATATATGTATATATATATACAGGGCGAGTCACAGGGAACGCCACGGAGTTTTATAGCAAAACGGTGTATTTGATCAAAGTTTTTTTACAGCAGATCTATGTAAGTCCGAAAGGGCTACATTTTAAAATTATTTTGATATATACAGGGTGCGCCAAGGAAAAGTTACATATCAAAGTTATATTTTTTTCTTGTGGAACATGCTATTTTTCGTTGCATTTTTGAATTGTACGTGGAAAATCAACTAGACTTTTTTGAAGGCTCGTTATACTTAAATGCAGAGCGTTTTGATTTATTTCGCTTTTTCTAAAATTCTAAAGGTTTTGTAAAAATTAAATAATTCTAAAATCAATTCACTCAGACAAATTTGTTTTTAATACTAACTATTAGACCGTACCCTTCACTGATCAAGTAACTTACTAAAAGCAGATTCAATACAGGGTGTTCAGAAAATGCAGTTCTAGTATTGACAGATTCAAAGTATAATATCGTTGTTATTTTAAATAGAACATCTTATATTATATTATTTATTCTTATAGTAATTTTGATTGTCTTTCAAACGGTATTAGGGTTGCCTATACCTATCTCTTCGAACTTTGACGTAATTTACATATTTTTGAAATTTAACATGTATTATCATACTGCTCAATATTATTTTTGATGGAAAATGATTAAATGATAGCTATTATGTTTTTGAAAAGTAGGTCTTCAGTTAATGATTATTTATAAACGAAAATTAAATCCCTATAGGTACATTTTTACATAAGGTAGGTTTTCAGTGATTTAAAAGAAGTTATTAATATGATTACTGAGATCCAGTATTCTGCTGTCACTTAATGAAACATTGCTTGAATGCTAACTTCTTGTTCAAGTGTACCAGTTATTAGTTTTAAACATTATATTATTGAATCAAGAAGAATTTTGAAAATGCCAAAAAAATATTCGTTGCAAGACAGAATTAATATACTTTTAATCATTGAAGAAAGTAGTGAAAACTGTTTACAGGAAAATGGCCAACACATCGAACATTTGTTATAGCTTTTTTTCAATTTAGTGCAGTTGATTTTTGACCAATATGAAGTGTATTATGTTCAATGATTTTTTAATTAAATTCTTACATCTTCAATTAGTTATAATAATTACTTACAACCACATGTCTGTCAGATACTAACTGCTGGAATCTGTATTTAATTCTTAATCAAATTATCCCTGTAAAGTATGTGCATTATTTAAATTTTTTAATAATAAAGATCTAATTTTTGTTTATAAAGGTGCAGAACTGAATGCTAATCCCACAAAATCATGAGCTAAAATATAGGCGTTTTCTGTCAAAAATAATATTGAATAGTTTGAAAATACATGTAAATTTCAAAAAATGCAAATTACGTCAAAGTTCGAAGAGATAGGTATAGGCAACCCTAATACCCTTTGAAAGACAATCAAAATTACTATAAGACCAACTGATAAAATACAGGATGTTTCATTTAAAATAAGAACGATATTATACTTTGAATTTGTCAATATTAAAACTGCATTTTCTGAACACACTGTATTGAATCTGCTTTTAGTAAGTTACTTGATCAGTGAAGGTGTTAAAAACAAATGTCTGGGTAAATTGATTTCAGAATTATTTAGTTTTTACGAAACCCTTAAAATTTTAGAAAAAGCGAAATAAATCAAAACGTTCTGCATTTAGGTATAACGAGCCTTCAAGGAGGTCTAGTTTATTTTCCACGTACAATTCAAAAATGCTACGAAAAATAGAATGTTAGTAGTAGGAGTACAGGCATTCTGGCGCTACATTTTTCTCCAGCATCCACATTTTCCTCACACATCTGGACCAATTTACATGTAAAAACCTACTATAAAGTCTTATTTTAAGGGCCTCCCTCCTTGCTCCCTCCTTGCTCTCCTTCTTGCTCGGACACCCCTATATCAACCATTTTTGATTACGTCACACCAGCATTCTTTCCACCCGCGTGATAAATCTTTCTCCACATTTCCACCCACGAGATAAATCTATATTGTTTGGTATCAATTAATATTAGATTTTTCTCAGCTATCCGAATTTCTAAGAATTTTTTAGATTGCATCAACCCAATTTTAAGATTTTTTTTACCGATAACATTCTGATCCAAATAGCTTTCTTCGGCTAGTCATTGTATCTTTCGAGATAAACCTATCTTGTTTGGTATCAATTAATATTAGATTTTTCTCAGCTACCCGAATCTCTAGAAATTTCTTAGTTTGCATCATTCCCCAAAGAGCTACCCCAATTTTAAGACTTTTTGCTGGTAGTGATTTTTCAACCGTCCTTATAAATTTTTTAACCATGCGATACGTCAAATTAATCTAGAATATTACGCACAATCCGAATGTATAAACTAATTTAAAATAGGACCACCCCTTACAAAGTTGCACACATACCTTCTAGCGAGCATACCGCGACCGTACCACTACTCGCTTTTAATGTCATACCATACTTTCTATCTTGTTTAGCTCATCTTTCGAGATAAATGTAACTGTTTGGTATCAATTAATATTAGAATTTTGTCAGCTACCCAAATCTCTTTAAAATTTTTAAATTGCATCATCCCCCAGAGAGCTACCCTCATTTTAAGATTTTTTACCAGCAACGATTTTTAGCCGTGCTTATAAATTTTTTAGTCATACAATACAT
Organism: Platerodrilus igneus; assembly: GCA_036346225.1. Classification (NCBI taxonomy): domain Eukaryota; kingdom Metazoa; phylum Arthropoda; class Insecta; order Coleoptera; family Lycidae; genus Platerodrilus; species Platerodrilus igneus. Next base: position 750,648 of record JARFIW010000873.1, read on the forward strand.
AAAATTAATCTAGAATTTTACGCAGAATCAGAATCTGCAAACAGATTTAAAATCGAACCACCCCTTACCATTTTACACACACCAGCTGAATTATAAACTTCCTGCAGCTCACACGTAAAAGAAAATCCAAACACCATTCTTTAAACTTTTTATTACAGACAATTTTTACTAATACAGTTTAAATTTTGTAAACCACATTTCTAAATACATATTCACAATTTTTATTTTTAATCTAGAACTCCCCATATCGGATTATATTTATTAATATTTATTCCTAAATAGAGCACCTTTTACAAAGACCAACCGGACCCACACGCTTGCAATTCCTCTGATTTTGTTCTCATGGTTTCGCTTAAGATCTCGTAGATATTTTTCAGATTACTAGATGACGTTATAAGCATATTTTTTGTGTTAAAGGATTTCACATCGGTAGTCTATTCTCCCATTTTGGTGTAAACGCAGTAGAGTTCGCAACCAACATGCCAGACCGCTACCTAATTGTGAGTTATGTCATGGTGACGTTTATTAAATTATATGTTATGGTAAGGCTTAAGCAACGAAACGCTACCAACATGCCAGACCGCTACCTAATTGTGAGTTATGTCATGGTAACGTTTATTAAATTATATGTTATGGTAAGGCTTAAGCAACGAAGCGCTACCAACATGCCAGACCGCTACCTAATTGTGAGTTATGTTATGGTGACGTTTATTAAATTATATGTTATGGTAAGGCTTAAGCAACGAAACGCTACCAACATGCCAGACCGCTACCTAATTGTGAGTTATGTCATGGTAACGTTTATTAAATTATATGTTATGGTAAGGCTTAAGCAACGAAGCGCTACCAACATGCCAGACCGCTACCTAATTGTGAGTTATGTTATGGTGACGTTTATTAAATTATATGTTATGGTAGGGCTTAAGCAACGAAACGCTACCAACATGCCAGACCGCTACCTAATTGTGAGTTATGTCATGGTGACGTTTATTAAATTATATGTTATGGTAAGGCTTAAGCAACGAAACGCTACCAACATGCCAGACCGCTACCTAATTGTGAGTTATGTCATGGTAACGTTTATTAAATTATATGTTATGGTAAGGCTTAAGCAACGAAGCGCTACCAACATGCCAGACCGCTACCTAATTGTGAGTTATGTTATGGTGACGTTTATTAAATTATATGTTATGGTAAGGCTTAAGCAACGAACGCTACCAACATGCCAGACCGCTACCTAATTGTGAGTTATGTCATGGTAACGTTTATTAAATTATATGTTATGGTAAGGCTTAAGCAACGAAGCGCTACCAACATGCCAGACCGCTACCTAATTGTGAGTTATGTTATGGTGACGTTTATTAAATTATATGTTATGGTAGGGCTTAAGCAACGAAACGCTACCAACATGCCAGACCGCTACCTAATTGTGAGTTATGTCATGCTGACGTTTATTAAATTATATGTTATGGTAAGGCTTAAGCAACGAATCGCTACCAACATGCCAGACCGCTACCTAATTGCGAGTTATGTTATGGTGACGTTTATTAAATTATATGTTATGGTAAGGCTTAAGCAACGAAACGCTACCAACATGCCAGACCGCTAACTAATTGTGAGTTATGTTATGGTGACATTTAGTTAACTGATTTTTATTTACTTATTCTTTTTGTTTTGTCTTCGAACTTACTTAAAGTCGGTTTGATGCAGCTCTAAATTCTTGTCTATTCTGAGCTAGTCTAAAAAGGTCTGCATACCCTTCACAACCTAAATCTCTAATAATTTGACTAATATAGTTTTGTCTAGGCCTTCCTACTCTATTTTTATTTGGTAGTCTATAATCTAAGACGTTACTGAATAGTTCCTCATGTCTTAACTGGTGCCCTATCATTCTATCTCTCCTGACCTTTAATTGTTTCCACATACAGGGATCCTCACCTATCCTTCTATAAACTTCCTCGTTTGTTACTCTATCAGTCCATTTAATTTTTAACATTCTACTTCTTTAATTGTTCAAGTCTCACTACCGTATAGTAGAACGCTCCATACGTACGACTTTAAGAAACTTTTTTTTATAATCTAAACTAATACTATTAGCTATTAGTAAGTTTTTCTTTTTTAAAAACATTTTTCTAGCTTGAGCTATTCTAGCTACTATATCCCTTCTGCTACGTCCATCCTTTGTAATTATACAACCTAAATAGCAAAATTCATCTACCTCCTTTAACTCGGTATTACCTATTTTTAATTTTGGTTTAGAACTAGGCTGTAACTCACTTGTCATTATCTTTGTCTTTGATGAATTAATTCTCATACTATATTTACTCCGTAGTATCTTATCTAAAATATTTAAAAACTCTCCTAACTCTTTTCTAGACTCTGCTATAATGGCTATATCATCTGCAAAACGTAACATGTCTATTTTCTGTGCCTGTACACTAATACCTATCTCTTTTCTCTCTCTAGCTAAGTTTAAAGCTTCCTCAATATAAACATTAAAAATCAAGGGAGACAGTATACAACCCTGTCTAACACCATTTCTAATCTTGGCTTCCTTTTCTATTTCATCAAATCTAATTACTACGCTTTGGCTTTTATATAGACTGTAAATAATATTTTTATCCCTATGAGAGATTCCTATTTTTTCAAAACCCTGAACATAACAATCCAATTAACCCTATCAAATGCTTTTTCTAAATCTACAAACGCGAAATGAGTTTTTTTTTTTGTAACCTTTTTTCGATAATTACCCTAATCATTAGTATCGGTTCTCTAGTTCCTCTATCTTTACGAAAATCATATTGGTCTTCGCCTAAATAATTCTCAGTCAAAGCTTCTACTCTATTTTTAATTATTATTGTTAGTATTTTGGAAGCATGAGAAGTTAAACTAACCGTTCTAAAATTCTCACATCTATCAGCTCTTGATTTTTTTGGGATTGGGATAATAATATTTTTTTCGAAATCTATTGGAACCTCACCTGTGTCATATATTACATTTACCTGTGCAGTGTTTCGTATATTGTATATTTATGTATGTGTGTCTCTGGTAAGCTTTGCTTTTTGTGTAAAGTTGTGTGTGTGTGTGTGTGTGTGTGTGTGTGTATATGTGTGTGTTTGTGTGTGGGTACGTGTACGTATGTGCGTGTGTGTATGTTGAGTGTAACTACACTATTTGTCAATAGAACCTTAGTTGTTTTTTTCTCTTTCTTTCAGATACATTTTATGTATTTTTGCCTCTATTTGGGTGACTTAAAATTGAGCAAGTAATTGTATATCGAACTTAGATTGGAGATATCTGTTTTTTTATTTATACTATTTGGACAGCTATATATGTGACACATTTTTTTTTTTAAAATGCGTTTAGATTTAATTTTTTGGTTTCTAATATTTTAGCGTCATTGAAATTTATATTATGACCTTTCGTTAAGACATGTGTAGACAAAGCACATGCCTGAGGTTTTATGTTAATATCGCTCTTGTGTTGCGTTATTCGCTGTTTTAAATTTTGAGCAGTTTGACCTATGTAGGATGCATCACAGTCTGAGCAGTTTATTTTATATACGGCATGTCGTTGATCTAAACAGGGAGTTTTATCTGTTATTTTAGAAAATACATTTTTTATTGAGATTAAGTTTTGTTTCGGGATTTTTATGTCTTCTCTTTTAAATACTTAGATTAATTTAGGTGTGAAGCGTTCGATACAAAGTAATGTTTTATACGAAGTGTTTATAAAATATTTATTATTTTTATTGGAGAATGTGCTACTATTTAGTTGTTTTTATTACAACTGAAGGATAACCGTGTTCTCCTAAAATTTTGGAAAATAATTTAATATTCTTGTTGTATAATAAAGGATGGGAAATTCTTTTTATGCGATTTTTCATTTCTATAATAAAATTTATCTTGGTACTAAAATTTTGATAAGAATAGAAGTTAACATATCGATTTGAATTTGTTGGCTTTTGATACCAGTCTAGTATGATTTTGTTTTCTCGTGTTCGAATTACTAATGTATCTAGAAATGGCATGCTGTTATTTGTTACCATTTCAGCTGTGAACTGTAGGTGTTTATTATACCCATTAAAAACTTCAAATGTTTCATTAAGCTTTAATCCGGGAATGGCTGTAATTATGTCATCTACAAACTTTTTAATGAATGGTAGTTTGAAGGACAGCTTAGGTGTAACTGTTTTGAGGAGAGTATCCATTACTATGTCGGCAATCACTGGACTTAGGTTCGAGCCAATTGGACAACAAAAATTTGTTTAAAATAATTATCATCAAATAAAAAATTCGAACAAAAATTCTATAATTTCAAATAACATTTTTTGTCAATTCTACAGTGTAATTTAATATGATTCCATATACGTTTTATATTTTTCAAAGCTAATGTTTTTGGTATGTTAGTGAATAAAGATATCACGTCTAAGCTAATCAATACATATCCTTCTGGTAATTGAAAATTATTGATGAAATCTGCAAATTCAAGGAGTCTTTTGTGTTATATTTACTTTCTGTTGATTTTTGAAGGATTACTGAAATAAATTTCGATAAAGACTCTGTAGGACAGTTATTACATGATACAATTGTGCGCATAGGAAAGTTATCTTTATGAATTTTTGGTAAAGCATAAAGTTTAGGAACTATACTACTATAATTGTTTAATGCTTTGGCTTCTTCTTTGGTTATGTAATTTTTATTTTTTAAAGATTTGATTAAATTTAAGGTTCTGTTCTGAATGCTAGTTGTTAGATCTTTATCTAATTGGCGATAAGTATTAGAATCACTTAATAACGTTTTTATTTTGTTTATATATTCGGTTTTTGACATTGCGACAGTAATATTACCTTTGCCTGATTTAATCATTACTAAATTTTCATTTTCTTTTAAAAATTCTTACAGTGAATGTAGTCATGCCACAGTTTAGGTATGCGTTTTATAAATATATATATATATATATATATATATATATATATATATATATATATTGCTATAATACTGGAATTCTCGAGCCCCTTCGTTGGGCGACCTTATTAATTTGCTATGCTCTCTCTAAATTATCGAACCCCTATGTTGTGCGCCTTATTAATTTTGCTATGTACTTTAAATTATTCGCGTTCTATCATTTGGACGACCATTTTAATATTTACTATGAATAAACAAGATTGTAATTATCTCCTCCTCCGGTTGTCTTATTAATATTGCTATCAATTTCCCTCCAGAAACTTAACTGGATTTTATCTTGAAGCAACCTTGTGTGCCAATGGCAAAATTCGATACGTTACCGCCTTACCTGTTATCAATTTCCTATTCAACTCGTAGCTCCTCCTTGAAATATTTAAATATGACCTCGGCTAGCATTTATTTGGAATTATAAAATTCAGTTAATTTCGATTATATATAATGAAACCAATATATTATGTACAGCTTTTGTAAATTATTTGTAATACACTTTTCAATTAGTTAGTGTTGTAAATTTCATTTATTAAACATTATATACTATTTACTCAAAACCCAAAGTCACCAAAAAAAAACCTATTATCCTTATCAACGAAGTGTAGAATATTCTAAACCTGTTATCATATTACTCACTTTATACGTATGCAACTTCTTTTGTTGACTTTTTCACAAGCATATTATATTAAGCAAATTCAATATTCAAAATTTAAAAATATATAGAAAAACAAAATGTCTTATAACTAAAAAATCTGACCTGGTTTATTTTCTTCACATCGACGCTTCCATTTGAATAAAATTTATTTTCCCCCAATTCAGGATTACGTTTAAATTATTGCCATTACCCTATGGACTACCATTATTAATTTATACACCCCAATTTATTGTCGTTTCATATCAGACTTCTTCTTATTATCATTCAATTTTCTCAAACTTTGAATTCTATTATTCATCCCCCAGACTTAGAAATTGTATTACTCTATTTTCCCCCGTACTTCAAAATTGTATTACTGTATTTTCCCCTGGACTTCAAAATTGTATTACTGTTCTCCCAGACTTCAGAGCCCTATCATTTTTATGTTTTAGTTTAAAATGAATTTACCAAAAATGTACTTACGTTTAATCGGCAATTATAGTTTTCATCTTGGCACTTATTTTCTCTTTCACTTTTAAAATTTACGTATTGCTTTATTTCATAACGACGCACTTCGGCCTTTGTTGAGTTCAAAACTAACTTCGTTATCACTGTGCCTGCTAATATATTATCCCGTTCCCACTCCATCAGTGGGTATGGTCTAGAACTCGTCGCTTATTTGTGACCAATCAAATAATTACATTTAAAGCAGTTTCTGATGTAATTGACCACGATTCCCAATAATCGTAACCTACTTGCAGCTGTCTTTCGTTATCAACATGCTGTGTTTTGATAGATCTAATTGCTTTTCCATAAACAACTGATGCAATTCGACTTTAAATTTTCATATTTACATGTTGTTCACGCAATTTTTAATCTGCTTTCTTATCAAAAATGGTTAGATATTTGTACGCATTTGCCTATGCTACCTGAAGCTCTATTTCTATCTCCGTATTAATCTAATTGTTTGGAACTCTTCTGAATGCGTGTCTAGTTACACTTTATCGTTTACTTATAAATATACGCGTGCTTCCACTGAAAAATATCATTACTTGCTTTACCTAAATTCACTAAAACTTTATCTACAGGGTATTAAATATTTTCTATTTACTTAATGCATGTATTCCCATTCCTACGCCAACTATGCGTCTTCCTATGTTTATCTGCGTCGCTTAAAATTATTTCTAATTTATATACAGGGTGTTGACTGTTTACTATCTACAAACTATCTCAATTTTTCAAATCTTCACTAAATAAATGTAGTTTTCTGCTACCTATGGTAATTACTCATTTCTAAATGACCTTTACTATAAAGTGCACCCTTAAACAACCCCTTATCACAGCAATATATATATATAAGGGGTGGTGTTTTGCTCTTTACCGTTGCAGTTCTTAATTAATACTAATGCAAAGCATTCTTATATTTTGTAATGAAAAATCTCAAAACAGGCCAAAGTTACTTTAAGAAAATTAGCAAACGCATGATAATTTTTATTATGAATTTCATACTCATGAAAGTTAGTCGTGCTTGAGGGGTGTTTATATCCACCGCCAAGTGTATTATTTAGATCTCCGTATATACCACAGAATATAGTGTGCAAGCCATGCATAGTTCGTTGATTAGACCCTTTGACTAAAATCCATATTGTTCACAAATCGTTATCCAAACGTCTAAGCTTGTGTTCACCGCAGACCTAGAAAGTCAGTTAGTTGTTTTGGCAAATTAGATTTTCTTAATCTCACTAGTAATTTTCTATAAATATAGTGAAAAGTATAGTATAATAAGACTATTACCATAATAATAATAGTCTTTATTGGTAAATAATTATTTAAAGCATTAAATACAAATATAATAGCGAGAGAGAAAAAGAAAGTTTATCAAGTGGCGAAGTTGAACATGGATGTGAATGACCGCCTGCTGCTCTTTTACTTAGTCCTCTAAATCCGCGTGTTTAATTTTTGCAAAGCTATTCAATTAATACATATTAACATTTCTGCAATTGCATAAATGGATGCACCTCGTCATGCAATTAAAATACATACAATTAGTAAACTTTCCAAAATAACAAGTGATAATATGCTTGGCCCCGCCTAGCACGTGAAGCCAGCGAATCACAAACAAAGAGGGACGATCCTATAAATATCTTGAGAATTGAATATCGAGTGAGTATACTTTGAAAAAATATTATAAGTAAAGATTGCTTAAATTTTTCAGATGCATCAATAGGAGTAGTTAACAAGCCCCTCGTTCTTACATTAACATTGTGCACATCACTCCGGTAGGTAATTTTATTATATAAATAACTCGGGGTTTTATTTATCATGAATTTTGAAACGCTGATAAAGAATGTAACAACCTTCTATTACTTATTCAAAACCAACTTACTTCAATTTGTTTTTTTAAATACAGTAAAGGTCGTATTATGCATTTCCATAATGCTACGTAAGTAATCATTTAACCACAGGGCATTTTTCTTAGTAAACCTACGTGTAACAGTTTGTGCAAATATATACAGTAAGGTAAGGATACTATTGTCCATTCCAGTTAAGAAGGTACTGAAGAACAAGATAGAACCGAGTTTTAGCGTTCTCATTGGTGGATGGATGAGTCAATTCTATGCAAGTAAATAATACCTGTATGTGTGTAATGATTGTTTAAATATCATCTTGACAATTGACATTTTGACATTTGGTATTGCATTTGAATGTTTCCGTTTTTGTTATTTAATGTATTTTGTTATTAGCTTGCGTTTGAAATTCTAATCGTTTTTATTAATTAATTAATATTTAGTATCAAAACAGTTCTTGTGAGAGATTTAACTTACAGTGTCTTCATCATAAGTTAAGCATTTCTCGTTAAAGATACGCATACACTAGCCTATTAAAACTACAAACAACTTGAGATTCAGAATGTATATTTATTTTTTAGAAAATTATCACAAGAGCATGAACGGTGAAGTGCTCACAATATGGTTAAAAGGTGTATTACCTCCTCTTGATAGTAGTAGTATAGTCGTGTTTGATAATGCTCTATACCTCGAGTCAAAGTGCATAAGGTTCCGAATCAAAATTCGCGTATAGAACAAATTTACGAAATTGCGAAATACAGCTATTAAAAGTTGAATTATTGGCCTCAGTAAAGCAATACTTTTTGACTCACGTGACACCTTGTGCTGTCGGCGAAATTATGAAACGCTCTGGCTGAATAGTATTAATGTTACTTCCATACCACCGAAAATTAAATTCAAGTGAAGTAATCTGGACTCGTTGCTACATACAAGCAATTCCACTTTTAAAATTGACAACTTAGGTCAAGAACATTGAATTTAAAAAAAAGAAGAAAGGATGTGGAGATTAGATGGCCCGGTTAAAAAACTTGTCAAACAAATCGTAATAAATCTTGGATCTGAAAGTACAACAGTAGACGAAAGTATCTCTGGGGACGATATGGATGTAGATGAACTGTAGATTTATTATATCAATGTTTTAATATTTTTTAAGGTGTTTAATTAAGAATAACTTATCTATTGTGTGATATTAATATTTTATTAAAACTTTAACCAAAGAATTGGAAAATAAAATTAAATAATTCTTGACAGGTTTCAAAACACTGTCCTGGATTCGTTTATACAAAAACCTCATGTTGCCAAAGGAATATAAATAAAAATCTTCATAAACATCATTTTATGGTTTTTATTTTAATCATTACAAATAATATTAATACCATAAACTTTGTAATCGAATTAACAATCCTTCGAAAAATATAAAACTGACAGAAATTCGAATTAAAGTTGAATTTATTTAATTAGATAAATAGCAATTATAAATTATAACAAAGGGTATTTCTTTTTGTCGCATAGAACTTTGGGAATTTTGCAAAATGGCAATTTAATGTTTTATAATATTTGTTAAATTTATTAAATTAAAAATCAAGAAAGGTAAAAATCCTTAATTTTTAATGTACGTCGGGAAGAGTTATGTAATCCCCCAATTGTTATATATATATAAAAGACACTAATAATTAAAAAGTTATTAGAAATATTAGAAAATGCGCTAAGTGATGTGCAACAATGTAATGAAGAACAATTCATTTCAGTTTATTAACGTTTATGGGAACGGAAGCGCTACTTTGTAGCACAGAAATAAGTGACACTGCAGATGTCAGGTCACAGGCGGTCACAGACAGTCACGTACCGAGATTACCTGGAAAGGAAGCTCGCAGCAATGTAATTATGAATAGATTTAAGATAGCAACATTGTATTATGAATAAGAGTCCAGTGTAAGCAGACATTAGGTCTGCAAATTCCCACAGCCATGTGAGGGGGTAGGGATATTATAAATGGCCCGGGAGCCCCACTCGCAGGCAGTTAATCCATTGTTTAGCTTTAACATTGCAGTTCATTAGATAACTCACTTTGTACAATTAATTAATATATTTTCGACTTAAAATAGTTCATTTTCAAGATTGTCAAAATTCAATGTTAATTTCTGTATAAACAAATAAATGTGTAAAGAAGTTGTTGAAGTCTTTTTAAAAAGAACCGCTTGCAGCCACAAACCTTAACTGGCGCAGTCGTAACGAATGTCAAAAAGGCACTAGCGTATCCAAAATCGGGGAACTAGTGGTCTGGAATTTTAATTCCGAATTTGGCAGAACAAAAACAAAAGTTGGAGGCGAAACAAAAATCGTTCAAATTCAACAAAAGAAAAATTGGAGGCGATACAAGAATAGATCAAATCCAAAAGAAAGCCAAAGAAGAGAAAAACTCAATGAAATCAACGAAGCCACTAGTGTAAGTTCATTTTCCTTTAAACCAATTGAATTTTATTTTTATTTTTAACAAACATATTTGATATTTGCTAGTTTATGATTTATATATGTACATTGACTATTGTTACCATTATTTTATGCTATTTTTTGAAAATAATTTGCTTAGCAATTGCAAGAGATTATCTTCAAGCTATTTTTCAAAAATATATTTTGTATATGAAAAAGATTTATATAGGAACTTGAGAAAAAAATTATTTCTGAGACCCAAAAACTAGAGACAATTAAAAAGTCGCAAAATTTAAGCGCTCTTGAGACTATATTACGTATTAACTGGCGCAAGAAATTTTTTAGAAACAAAATCAAATTCCTAATTCAACAACCCGGCATTTAACTGGCACAATACTCCAAAAATTAAATCACGAATTTAAAACCAAAATCTTATAATCACGCAACAAAATAACGCGGCAAATAAATTATCTAAACAAGACTCATCGTATTCCGTAAATAGACAACATGCAATCTATTATTAAAACCACATCTTAGGTACGAAAATTATTCAAACGCGTAATCTCAACGTCTCATCTTAAAAAGTGAATAAAATCATCACCTTGAACGCAACAAATATTTAATTATAACTGCGAAACATAATCCTAAACTGTACAAGCTATTTAAAACATCGCGAATCTAAATATAACCACACAAAAACCTTTTAGAATAAAAGCTTCAAGCATTATAAATTAAATAAAAGTACGACCAGAAACTTGTATACCAATATAAATTACGATCAATTATAAAACCAACTCAGAAAGCTATAAATAATTACGGTACTGAAAAACGCATATTACAACTTCATTCAAACTTGACATTTTTAACTAAATATTTCAGTATATTGGCAACGCACAATTTTTATTATCCCAAACACGGCATTGTATAATTGAGTATTTTATTAACAAAGTAGTTAATTATAGAAAGACGCAACCTATTCAAACAAAAACTTTCAAGAAAGATCAAATTGTATTAAATCACCACAATTACTGAATAACACATACGGTATACTTAAAATTAACTTTGCAACCAATTAACTGACAACATTGTAATAATAAAACAAAAAGCATCTCAGACACCTTACAATCGCATAAACCCACGAAAAGAGATAATTATTATAGACATAATTAAAATCAGCGGAATTAAAATAGAAAATCTTTTCTGACGCAAAGCATTCAAGTAAGATAAATTACCATCAAAAATCGCTCAATCTTATTGAAACTTTAGAAATTAAACCTACATTAGAACTAACATCGGCAAATTAAAAATAAACGTAACCAAACCAATACAAAGCGTAAAACCCATTAAATAACTACCCAACCGTGCAAGTAAAAACAAAATAAGCAACTCATTTCTTTGAATAATCCGAAACGACCCAAGCAAACAACAGCAAGTAATCCGACGCAATCTAAACAAAAATGTAATAAATCCAAGCAAGAAATAACACCACAGACTACGAAATAAACCCAAATTTTTACGAAATCGAAAAATAATCGAAGTCAAATTAAAAATTTAATTACCAGAACATTCCGCCAACCAAGATAAGTAGTGAAATAAAGCTGTATATGGAAATGATCCCCCAATTTAACGGTGATCAATGTTTATTGAGTAATTTCATTTCAACCAGCGAAATATTCCTAAAAACATTTATAAGCCCGCAGATAACGAAAAGAACATTTTGCTTATACGCCTTATAAAAAGTAAACTAACCGGAAGGGCACTAACATTAATTACCAGTCAAGATGACCTAGATCAGTGGGACGAATTCAAACGCGTATTAATAGCATATTTCGGCGACCAGAGAAACCTAAAATGTCTAGTGAGAGATTTAATAACCCTTAGAATGGAACACAACCAATCCATACATTAATTTGGTATAAAATGCCAAGATGTTATAAGCTTAATCTTAACAAAACTCAAAATTGAAAAAACCGACCCAAATGTAAGACTTTTAAAAACGAAAATGTACGACTAGATGGCATTAGACATATATCTAAATGCATTACCAGAAAGACTTTCAGATAAAATTAGATTTCAACATCCCCAAGACTTAGAAGAAGCAATGAACATGATAATCGAAGAAAAAAATGTAATGTACTACAGAAACCGACTATATAACCCCAACGCGAATAAAAGCTATACGTCAATAAAATCCATACAACCCTCGAGACAAACAAGTCCACAACAAAAATTTAACCCGTTCAAGGCACAAACAAACCAGACGCGAACCAATAACCCACATTTTAATAATTCGAACTTTAACAATCAATATAAACAATTTCCAAAACCAACGTTTTACCCAAACTTTTCAAAACCCGCATTTCAACCGAGAGTCAACCAAAATGTAAATCAGCAAAGACCAGTATTCAACGCGAATCCTATTAGAAACTCACCGATAATAAACAATAATAATCCCAATAACTATTATAAACCCACACCAATGGATACCTCATCTGGTAACACCGGACCAAATACAAAAATAACCCACATTCGACCGAACCCTAACCAAAAACGCACTTTTACATCGGAAGAGATATTTCATCAAGAAGTAGAAGATTATGAAGATGACCAGAATAATTGCAATCGACCGTGTACAAATAACGAATAAAACCAATCAAACCATTATGAACGCGAAAAACCATACGAAACTTATGAGGACGACAAACAAAACGCGTGCTCAAATTTTCAAATGGACCAATTTATAAACGACCAAACGTAATAAACCTAAATAATATGAATCACCTTGTACTACCTTATATAGAAATATCCTACGCTGAATCTAAACTACTAATCGAAACCGGATCTTCAAAAAAATTAATTAGCCCGCGAACCGTAAAGAAACATTATTTAAACTATGTAGAAAGAGAACCGTTTAAAATTAAAACCGCCCATCAAACAACTCTACACCAATTCGTAGCAAACATAACTTTACCAAAAACATTTAACGTAAAGATGAAGCATAAATTCTGAATATTTGAATTCAATGACAAATATGACGGACTCTTAGGAATGGACCTTCTAAGAAAATTAGGAACCAACATAGATATAAAAAACCGTTTATTAAGAACCAAATATGGACGAATCCCCATTAAATTTCAAAACACCCAAATTGACGAAAAATACAAAATAGAACCCCGAACAGAAAGAAAGATAAAAATCCCCGTAACTTCAAATAATAAATTAGGAATAATAAATCACATAACTTTTCAACAAGGAGTAGAAACACCAACCACATTAGTACAAATCAAAAACAATTATGCCACAATGACAATATTAAACTCAAACGACTACCCGTAGAACTATCTGTAACAAACCCGATTAAAGTAGAAGAATTAAATTTTAACGAGATGGAAATGGACGAGAATTTAAACGAAAATAATAACCCCGTAGAAAACGACGAAATGTTGAGAGGAAATTTAAATAATATCCGATTTAACACCGACATAAATCCGGAGGAACAAAGAGCAATACAAAAATTATGTTTCGAATACGCGACATATTCCATTGCGAAGGAATACCCTAACCTTTACAAATACAGTAAAGCACAACATTGAGCTAACAGACAACAAACTGATATTCACAAAAGCATACAGATTACCTCAGGCAAGTCAGGAAGAAGCTGACAGACAGGTAGCCGATCTATTATTTCAAGACATCATACAACACTCCAATTCACCATGGAGCAGCCCCGTATTAATAGTACCTAAAAAACTGGACGCATCAGGAAAACGAAAATACAGAATGGTAATAGATTACCGCAAATTAAACAAAAAAACGGTAAACGATAAATACCCGTTACCAAATATAACCGAAATTTTATATAAGTTAGGCAAGTGCCAATATTTTTTGACACTAGATTTAGCATCAGGATACCATCAAGTGGAAATGGAAGAAGGAGATACACAAAAAAACAGCCTTTAGCACACCTAGAGGACACTACAAATATAAACGGATGAGATTTGGACTAAAAAACGCACCCGCAACTTTTCAACGAGTAATGGACAACATACTACGAGGGATACAAAACGAAAAATGCCTTGTGTACCTAGATGATATAATAGTGTATTCAACAACATTAGTGGAGCATATTGAAAGACTACGTGAAGTGTTCAAATCGAAAAATTAAGAACAGCACAATTTAAAGTACAGTTAGATAAGGGCGAATTTCTACAGAAAGAAGTAGCATTTTTAGGACACATAATAACACCCCAAGGAGTGATGCCGAACCCCGACAAAACAAACCCTGTATTAAATTACCTCATACCGAAAACGAATAAAGAGATAAAAGGATTTTTAGGCCTTAGCGGATATTACCGTAAATTTATTAAAAGTGCTCAAATAACCAAGCCCCTAACCAATTGTTTAAAAAAGGGAAACAAAATTGTACATACCCCAGAATTTTTTAAAGCTGTAGACAAAATCAAAAGCATATTAACAAATCACCCTGTATTAGAATACCCCGACTTTACGAAACCATTCGTATTAACGACAGACGAATCAAATGTAGCATTAGGTGCAGTATTAAGCCAAGGAACAGTAGGTAACGATAAACCCATCAGTTACGCATCCAGAACCCTCAACAAAACAGAGCAACGATACAGTACAATAGAGAAAGAATTGTTAGCCATAATTTGGGCAACAAAGTATTTTAGACCATACCTATACGGACGGAAATTTTATATATACACCGATCATAGACCACTAGTATGGCTATGCAAACTCAAGGAACCCAATTCAAAACTACAACGATGGAGAATCCAATTAGAAGAATATGATTACGAGATCATATACAAAAAGGGAATTTACAACAATAACGCAGACGCTTTAAGTAGAATCCAACTTAACGCACTAGAAACAGAATCAGTAGTAGGAAACGTAGACGAGACAGAAATTAGTGAAGACCCAGACGAAATGGAAACCATACATTCGACACAAAATGACGAGCCAAAAACCGCAATTAAAATTTTAAATGAAGCCATAGACATGAAGCCCAATCAGTTTATAATCACAGAAGTTTTAAACAACCCCAACCCTGTAAAATATACGAAAGTAGATAACAAAAAGATATATCAAATTCAAATAACCAAAGACGACAATGAATCACAAATAATTAAAATTCTAAAAGAATACACCCCCGAGAAAAAACGATCTTACTTTTACTTTAACACGGAAAACTTGTATAAACACTTTTCAGATATATATGTTAACAATTTTACAATTTTAACAATTTTGGCCCTGACCTTATAAGATGCACAGAAAAATTAATAAGATTAGACGACCCTGACGAAATAAACGATGTGATCAGAAACCAACACGAAGGAAAAACCAACCGTCGTGGAATAAATGAGACCCTAAAGCAAATCATGAGACGTTATTATTTCAAGGACATGAAAGAATTAACTACAGACTATATCAACCAATGTGAACTATGTGACAAAGCAAAATATGACAGGAAACCCCCGAAAATACCCTTGATGTTAACTACAACACCAGACAAACTACCATGCTAGGCATGTGAGATTTAATCAGATTTAACACGATACACAACCTAATAATATCAACCCTTACCTTAATTCAACTAATTTTAGCAAATTTAGAAAACGCAGTAACCTTTGCCAAATTAAATACCCTACATTCAAGTTCATAGAACCAATTGATTTATTAAAAGAATTATTGAAAATAGGATCTTTTATAACTAACAGTAAGTTACCTTTCGATGTAATAGAATCAAACATTTTAATATTTGAAAATATAGCCATAGTTAAAGGCTATGTAAAAAATAACGATATAACATTTTTAATAGAAATACCAATAGTAGAGATTAACAATTACAATTATTATCACTTATTTGCTTTTCCAATGAAAATGACTAGCACATACCAAGTTATTATTCCAAAAACCAAATTTCTATCCTTAAATGAACTAAGATATGGTTATACGAACGAAAAATGTGATGAAGTCACACCAAATCAATACTTATGCCAATCATTGACAACAACAACTACTCAAGAAGACAGCCCTTGCGAAGTACAACTACTCAAATTCTCCAATCATTACGAAAATTGTGAAGCCAAACCTGTACAAATCACCAACATGAAAATCCAGAAAGTAACGGAAAATAAATGGATAGCCATTTTCCCCACCGAAGTAATCGCAACAATATACTGCAATCAAGACGAAAGTAACTTAGCATTAACCGGAAGTAAAATAATCAACCTTAAGAAAAATTGTTTTTTGAAATTGAGAAACGAAATAATTAGAGTTTACCAACATCCCGTACAAACCAAGAAGTTAGCAAATCTACCCGATTTACAAATCAAGATTACTCAAGGCAAAGACGAAGAAATACTTCAAAAACCCCTGCGATTGGAACACCTAGAATTAGGCAACCTCAACCACGCCATGAAACTCATGGAAGACTACAAGAAGCACCTGAACGAAATCAAAACGCCCAAAGTGCACTACGATAATATTGGTGTATGGACAATTATAATAATTATTTTGACGATTTTATTGATTACTTATGTAATTTACAAAATGTATATTAGATATAAAAATAAAGAAAACATTTTTAAATTTATGTCAACTAAAGAAACAAATGTACCCCTAGAAATATGAGTTTTAAATGAGATTAAACGAATTTATTAAATTAAAAATCAAGAAAGGTAAAAAATCCTTAATTTTTAATGTACGTCGGGAGGAGTTATGTAATCCCCCAATTGTTATATATATATATATATATATATATATATATATATATAAAAGACACTAATAATTAAGAAGTTATTAGAAATATGAGAAAATGCGCTAAGTGATGTGCAACAATGTAATGAAGGACAATTCATTTCAGTTTATTAACGTTCATGGGAACGGAAGCGCTACTTTGTAGCACAGAGATAGGTAACACTGCAGATGTCAGGTTACAGGCGGTCACAGACAGTCACGTACCGAGATTACCTGGAAAGGAAGCTCGCAACAAAGTAATTATGAAAAGATTTAAGATAGCAACATTGTATTATGAATAAGAGTCAAGTGTAAGCAGACATTAGGTCTGCAAGTTCCCACAGCCATGTAAGGGGGTAGGGATATTACAAAAGGCCCGGGAGCCCCATTCACAGGCAGTTAATCCATCGTTCAGCTTTAACATTGCAGTTCGTTAGATAACTCACTTTGTACAATTAATTAATATATCTTCGACTTTTAATAATTCATTTTCAAGATTGTCAAAATTTAATGTTAATTTCTGTATAAACAAATAAATGTGTTAAGAAGTTGTAGAAGTCTTTTTAAAAAGGACCATTCGCAGCCACGAACCTTAACTCGCGTACCCAGAAATTCATTCCTCTCCATATACTCTGACCACTTGCAAAACATGCCCATAGTGTCTGTGTCTCTATTTTTCTTGCAGTCATGCGTTCATAACCACTATTTTCTGTATCGCTCGTTTTTTCCTACTTTCATCGTGCTCCCACTGTCGCCGTTTTGTCTACGATTACGATTCTCTCGTTAAATGTGCACCTTGAAAATCGATATCGTCGACAAACATCTTGCATCTTTGTTTCACCCATTTATTCTTGTCTGTCACGCGCTTGAATACTCCTTGTCCTTCTATCAACTGATGTATTCTCTGTCTTTCTTGATTGTTTGCTAACGATTCTCCGTCCCTTAAAATTATTAATTTTTGCTTCACAAATAACATACTCGTTCGTTAACCTGGGCTTTCCCGTTGTACAATACCTTGAAATGTTATCACCTCGTTTTATAGCTTTCAGAGAAATATTTATTTACTTGAAGCTGTCATTCTTTGAATTCCTCGACCGTTGGTTATGCTATTTTGTAGCCTTCTACAAATAAAGCTAACGTACCTTTAAGTTTACAATGCTAAATAAACATCCGTTGTATCAATTATTGATTTTTATTTTCCGCGAAGCTTTAATATTTGCCTGCAATAGTCAACCTGCATTAAATTAGCGTATACAAATTATTGATTTTTTCCTACCGCAACGTTTTAGTATTTTCCATGATTGTGAGCACTTAACGTATACAAATTATTAATTTTTACCTTGTCTATACTGAAGTATACAAACTCTTGATTTGAAGCGTAATAAATAATTTACTATATATATATATATATATATATACATATATATATATATATATACATATATACATATATATATATATATATATATATATATATATATATATTCATGTGAAAGCAACCCGCTATGATGAGCCTCTAAAAGTGTGCTGTGATACACAATTGAAAATTGTAAAATTTGAGAGTGTTGACTTACCTTCCTTTTTAACTTTACCTTGCCTGGCTAGCTCAATGAAATTGATGGTTTTAAGATAAAATAAAACACAGCACTATTATAAAGCATTTATACAATATGAAATATTTTCTCTTATACAAAAGCATATAGAACATTTACAACACCGTTTCTTTGGAACATCAAATTATTTCTAACAAGTATTTGTGTACTTAATTATCAAAATGTCTCTTAGCTTTCAAAAAAGTCTTTGACAGATAGTCTATAACAAATATCAAAGTGTTTGAAATCTGACTACTAACTTTCCTGGTAAAATCGCTTACAAAAAGGATCATTAGGACTTATTCTAGCTAAAATTTAAACAACAAATACTAAAATATCAGCTACAAACAAAGTATTTTTAAGGTAACATTGCAAAATTTAAAAGCGCTTTTCCAATTCGCATCTTCGGCTTCTTGGCTTTATTTTAAATTGACTTTCGAATCCCAATCAAAATAATCTTGCGTATTATTTAAATCTTTACCTAGAAACCAATGTAGGCCTTCGGTTTAATTATTTAATAAAATCGCAGCATATCCCATCTTCATTATATATTACAAAATCAAATAATTGTATTTACCAATTTTCATATTTACGCAGGTTACGTTTAAAATTAACTTCTGTATTTACTGCTACATGGTAAATATTAATTACGATATGCGTATTGCATCCCTTAAAATAATTTCTTCTCAAGTAATGTTTTCGCGATTGAATTTCTGAATAAATGTCTTTAATAAACGCTTGCGTTTATATACAAAAATTGTCTATTTTGTAGAATATACTATGGTTTACGTGATTCCATTCCAAATAATACACGCCTATCTGACGTAATTTTATGGGAATTTCTTATCAGCGTTCAAATTGTCGGTTTTATTATCTTAGCGCGTTCCACTTATTAGTGACGTACGCTGCTCATCTTTGTTTAACCCCCAAGGTTATTGTGGTGTCGCATGCTAATCCAGTAACTGCAAAAAGTAATAAATAATTTTTATGGAATTTTTATACGAAAATAACGTACTTCTCAATTTCTCAAGTCTATTCTAGAAAATTATTCATTTAAAATAAATTTATGTAACACAAAAGCCAATTAATATGATTAAATTAAGGCTTTAATGGCTTTATAATCCAATTTTGGTTGCATTTTTATAAAAAATATTTACATTTACAGTAAAATGTGTTTTAATACCCATAAATGAGACACAAAGGTACTTATTTTTATGCACGAAATAATGGCTTTATATTTATTTTAGAGTGATCAATTTGTATTCGCATTTAATTTGTTTTAAGTTATCTTAAAATTACTTATTTTTACATATACGGCTTACATTATTTGCTATGTATTCACAGTACGCTTATTTCATACAGGGTGATTATTTATACACGCGCAATTGCATTTGGTACGTGGCACTTTAATAAATAAAAATACGCTTGTATTATACAGGGTATAACCATGAATTTAGGGAAATTTAGATTTTTCCGAATTCTTTTATATTTTAGTGGGCTTTATTTGTAGAATTTGGCTTTTAATGACTTTTTGTTACCTCTGATCACAACAATGTATATATATATATATATATATTGCTGTGATATACTCCTTTGAATGCGGGAACTGGGTCCTTTCAACAAAAAAATTCTAGTCCCACCGATTGGGAGTCATAAACTGCTGTGATCCTGGTTTCGCTTCAGCTGCTCACCTAATTCTATAAACCTCCTCATTCATAAAATTAAACAACACATTCCTACCACAAACATCAACGTTAACTCTATTTACATCAATATTCAGAATACATTAAATTTTCAAATTAAATTTCAGCATAAAATTCAGTTTTAAAAAGAATTTCAAGATTAATTTTATTATCACTTTAACGTGCATCCAGAATTAAAGTCCTTGTTGGATGCCTACTAATTAATATAACAATATAAGCAGACCGGAGTCTGAGTATAAAGGAGCATCTACCACCCTTTACGTTAATTAACCAGGTTCGTCTAATTGAGCTCAAAGACATACCCAAAGTTTCATCATAATTCAGAACATCAATACTAAATACCCTTTCTACTCAAACAAGCAAATTTCATCTTAAAATTAAAATTTTATGGTTAGTACAATTTCACTAATGTCCATTTAAAGTAAATCAATTATAAAGTTATTCAACACACACAAAATGTCAAACAAAATAGTATAATTTACCTGAAGGTTACTGTCCTCGTAGCTTCAATGTACATCGTCCCTTTAGTTAATCACACCATTCCAACAGGATTATATTTACGGCTTCTAATTCTCAACGCTTTTAAAATTTTCTCCATCACCATTTATTTAAAGTTGTTTCTGGGCTTTTCCGGAACTCATCTGTGTATATCTGACCCTTGTTTCGTGGATCCAGACACGTATTTGAACCATTTAATTATTAACACCCCGAAAAATAGCAAAGAAATTCATGCGTCTTTCACCAATATACGCCAAAACTGCCTACTTTTGTGTATACATTTGTCGTTGTAAATTTTGCTAATTGGTACAGTGATACTAAATTTTATTACCTTGTATCTAAGTGCACTGAAGTACATTCATGTTAGCACGTAAATAACAAACTATTTTGAATCACTAAAATATACGAGCAAAATTTTAAATTACTTTATCAAACTAAAATGCACTGTTTAACATCTTGAATCAAGTCGCGGATGTAAGAGCTTTTAACGCATCGAATAGTCAAAAGTCTAAGAGACCGAAATTCATATTACCACCGGTATATATAGCGGATAGCCGGCACGTCGCTTTTGTCCTCAAAACAGACAATTCTTAAGAATTTCTCATTCTATGTTCCCAGTCCGTCGCTCGCGCGTCGGTTTTTACGAATTTTTCACTCGCCCCATTTAAATCTCAGAAATTCACACGGCACGCAAACATGTCCGAGAAAAACTAATTAATTTTGTACAGAAATTGTTGTTTCTACCTCTGATATTTGCATCCTATTTTCAACCAATTGTGACCCTCGTGACGTTGCTTAAATCACGCCTTTTACTATATGTGTCTTTGCTTGACGCATTTTCTCTTTCCTTTTCTAACCTGTTCGTATTGGTGCAAATTGATATTTTTTATTATCGATTATATTTTAGTCCATGTGGACTATCTGGGTTTAATAACCCCGTATCGCACCTTCTCGTGAATATTAAGCCCCGGTTTCTCCAAGATTCTTTGTAAACATTAATTATCTGCAAAATTTTCGCCGAATGAGCTTTTAAATAAACCCTGTTTTGTATTTCGTGCTAAAGCATCTGACCGTTTCAATATCCTTAGAATCGACATGTTTATCTAAACAAATTAAACTGAAATTGCCTTTTAAAATACGCAGGTGTGTTCAAACATCCTACTTCTAACTAACACTTCTAGGATTTGCATTTTATTGGGTTTTACAAGTTTCTGTAGATATTATCTGTACGTTTTGTTCAATACCGGTTACTTGAAATAGAGTTAATTAAGATAAATTTTGCACGTAATTTCCATTTGTTTAGGAATAATTACATTACACGCAGAGCTTTTTAATACTGCTTCTTTTGATATAAAGCGTCTTGTACATGATTTAAATCTCTTATGTTTAATGAAACTAATAAATTTTTATGCTTCACGGTTTTAATAACGCGTATTATCTAATAATATTCATTATACACGGTGATTAAAATTATTTGATGTGATTATTTAATTTTCTACCCTGGTCTAAATATGAGTAATATATATATATATATGTATATATACAGGTTGTCCGGAAAATAAGTGTACAACGTACGAACAGAGATTTTTTGGCTCGAAATAGATCGATTTGAGCCAACTTACCTATTATACAAATTGCTTCATTTAGCCGCTAGAGGGCTTAAAAAATCGTAAAAAATATTTGATATTTTAAAATAACTCGAAAACGCGTCGATAGATTTTGACCATTTTAGGGGTGCGAGTTTCTACTTTCAATTGACATCTTTTGGTGGTGTACGCAATAATTTTAAAAGCATACGAGTGCCCCAAAAATGATGTATTGTATAAATATCCGACCATTACTTTTTTCCTGTTTATGCAATGACTACCAATTTTTTTTTATGAGTAGCCGACTTAATTTGAAAATTTTTGTCTCTTGTAAAATTTTGATTAGACGAGCGGTTTGACAGAAAGAAAGTAATTTCAAATGTCTGTTTTAATTTTTTTATTTCAATTTTTTGTTTATTTTTTATTACTATCATTGCAAATTAACAGCGCGGTACAAGTGTTGAACCATTACAATAAATTTTTAAAATGGCCGCCATTTTCTTCTATGCACAAATTAACCCTTCGTAAGAAGTTTAACTGAACCCTCTGCATTGTTTGTGCATTATTTTTTAAAGAGTTGGCTGCATTTAAAATACGTCTATACAATTCTTCTTCGCTATCAAGCGGAGACGAATAATCCTTCGATTTTAAGGTACCCCACAAAAAATAATCACAGGACGTCAAGTCCGGCGATCGTGCTGGCCAATTTGTAGGAGCATCATATCCCCTTCCGATCCATCGATCCGGATATTTTTCTTGTAAATGTTGTCGAACAGCTAGAGTAAAGTGGGGAGGAGCACCATCGTGCATGAACCACATGTCTTGGCGAAGTAACAATGGCAGATATTCCAATAAATTCGGCAATGTTTGTTGTAGAAAGTTGAAGTAATTGTCTCCGTTTAATCGACTTGGTATCACAACAGGACCGTATCAATAACTCCAGCCCAGACATTAATCTTAAATTCATGTTGATAGTGAGTCACTTTAGTTGCATGAAGATTTTCTACAGCGTAAACATGTTCATTATGTATGTTAAGTTACCAGATCTAGTAAAAGAGGCTTCGTCTGTAAATAAAATTTTGCGACTGAAATTTGCATTTTGAATTCTCTGATCTTGAATAAATTGACAGAACGCTAGACGCCTCTCAGGATCGATAGACAAAAGGTCTTGTACCTGTTGAACGTGGTATGGGTGTAATAACTTTTCGTTTAAAATGTCATGAACAATACTTTGAGGAACTTGTAGTTCAAGTCCTAAGCGTATGGTGCTTATTTTTGGGTTTTTTTCAACTCTATCCAAAATTTGTTCCTCCAGATCCGCAGTTCTTGTGATACGTTCACGTCCTCGATCTGCATTTCTTGACTGAAAGCTACCATTTTCACAAAGACGTCTTTCAATATTTGCGAATGTTTGGTGGTTTGAAATTCGGCGATTAGAAAATCTTTCCCTATAGACTCTGACGCTTTCACGACCATTGCCTTGACAAAATCCAAAAACCAAAAGCATATCCACCTGTTCGTTGTTTGTGTAAGTACTCATAATGTAAGATGAAAGATGCAAACTTTTATTGAATTAAGTAGAAATTCACGACTTGACAGGCAAACTGAGATTAAATAATATTCAAATTAAATAACAAAACAAAAGCAAAGCCTACTACTATACTATGTTCTTTTATTTGCCCCATTTTACAGGTAATGCAGCAATGATGACGAAAGTATGCAGACATTTGAAATTACTTTTTTTCTGTCAAACCGCTCATCTAATCAAAATTCTACAAGAGACCAAAAAGTTTCCAAATTAAGTCGGCTAATCATAAAAAAAAATTTGTAGTCATTGCATAAACAGGAAAAAGGTAATGGTTGGATATTTATGCAATACATCATTTTTGGAACGCTCGTATGCTTTTAAAATTATTGCGTACACTACCAAAAGATGTCAATTGAAGGTAGAAACTCGCACCCCAAAAATGGTCAAAATCTATCGTCGAGTTTTCGAGTTATTTTAAAATATTAAATATTTTTCACGATCTTTTAAGCCCTCTAGCGGCTAAATGAGGCAACTTATATAATAGGTAAGTTGGCTCAAATCGATCTATTTCGAGCCAAAGAATCTCTGTTCTTACGTTGTACACGTATTTTCCGGACACCCTGTATATATATATATTGCTGTGAAATTTTCGGCTGTAACTATTCGAGCCCCAACGTTGGGAAGCCAAAAATGTTGTGTACACGCCCTGGCTGCTCCGCTCTGCCCCGACTAAATTTTCTAAAAACTCTTATACTAACACAGACGCTTACCTGGATTGTTGACTCCAAAAACTCAGCCACACTGCTACCATGCTATAACCTAAATGAAAATCCACTCTACATTCACACTCAAAATAACGCAATTCACAAATACAACACATTTACAGTCAATAAATATTACATTTTCCTAATATTTTCCATTATGTACACTTGGATACTTCGTACTACTGACAATTTTATTTTCAAGAAATATTTCACTTCGATAACCTGATTAAACATTTATCCTGTTAAAATGAGAGGGCATTTCTCATACCTGACTTTATTCCTTCGTTTTAACATGAGCTTATCGTATAATGTTTTAACCATGAGTGCAAATTTACAGCACTACCAAACAAAATTAAATAAGCCCTCTATACTTTTTTACAATATATCCTGGTTATCCACAAATCACTACTCCTTGAAAACCTAAATAATTTTCATTTACTATTAAAATACACCAAAGCACAAAAGTAAAAAGGAATCATTGCAAATAGTCACACACAATGTTTAAATAAAAGTCGTTACCTGGTAACTATCTTCAACAGGTTTCCTCCAAACAGCCTTTGCAGATGGCTCTAGTCCATGGAACCTCTATTCGCTTGCATTAATGTCGCTCTCTGCATGCTGCTACCCCAAAATTTCTCTTCGTTAAAATTAATTATCCACATCCAACTTCCAAAATTTCCAATTTATAACAAGTTAATTATTGATTACTGCCTTCACCATTCATTTCCAAATTTTAATACATTCCAAAACGAAATAGAGATCGTAGTACTTACGTATACCATATACGTTCCGTTTCTAATTCCTTGTTTAACTTCAAGTTTTTATAAAACTGGACATTATACCTTACACACTTGTGTGTATTTATCTTAATAAACAAAATATTTAACTTCATTAAATATTTCACTGGATGATAGCCGTCTTCAGGAACTATTGGAAAATTACATTTAGACACTTTTGTGGCAGTGTTACTAAATCAAGTAAACGATCAGATAGATTTAGTATTTTAGTATATTGTGTTAAGTTATTGAAAGCACAGAAGTTGTTGGCTACAGTGGTAGCTATACTACTAGTATTGTAACAGTAATTCGCGATGTTGAAGTTACCTAATAATATAATTTTCTTATTGGTGTAAAGAACCAGACTATTTAATAAATGGAAAAATGTTTCATAATCAGAAGTTTTCGTAGGAGGTATATATATTACAAAAATGGAAAAGAAAGAATTGAAGCTGGTTTTAATTCTTGCGCCGCAAATATCAATTGCGGAAAGCGCTGACGCTAACGATGATAAATCAATTTCCATACACGAAAATCCTTATCGATTGCTAATAAAACTCCACCTCCACAAGATGTATTAGTTAAATCTGAACGACGATCTTTTCTAAATATTGTGAAATTATCGTTAAATAATTCTCCATCGTAAACCATGATTCAGTTACAGCAACAATGCAATCCTGCAGATAGATACATTATTAAAGAATTCTGTAACCTTTGACGTCAACCCTCGCACATTTTGATATAAAATATTTACAGATAGATTGAAATTGGGTGATGCATTTAGTTTTTTTAAGTAATCCTAGGTACATTATTGACATATTTAATCCGATTGTTGGTTTCGCCCTTAGATACACGTTTATGAAGTTCTTGCTTCAAACGTCTATATTCTTCTTGCTAGTATTTAGTCTTGTCGGATGTTATGATCAAATTTTTAAACTGTTCACGTGTTTTCAATGATGCTACGGATTTAAGCACACCATAGAAATGAATTTCACAATGGAATTTGACTCTGAGCGGACGTGGAAGTGTATTATGATTAGCTTTAGGGCCCAGACGATGAACGTATAAGTTTGAACAATCAGTACCGGGTTTAATAGTTTGAACTAGTTCTTCCACAGTGTTTTGCTTATCGTTATTATTAGCAGATTCTGGCAAATTAAACAATAATATTATTTTTTTTTGATTACGATCATTAATTTCTTGGGTGGCAGTTTCAAGAGTGAAAGTACTCGCTGAAGGTATAAATGTTTGTTGACTTCTAATCAGCTGCTTGATATTATTCAATTCAGTTTCAAAATGAGTTAGTTTGTAAATTGACGAGATAAATTCATCCCGCAATGAAGACATCAAGTTTTATAACTCACAATATTGTGATAAATTATCATTGTATGAATTGCACACCAACTTGATTACTTGTGATTTAGAACGAGTCAATCTAATATCGCTATCAGAAAGGCCTAAACATGTGGTATGAACATGCATTTTAAATTCATCACATTCTATTGAATTAGTGTTAGGATTACATTGTGAATTGCAATTTACACATTAACACGTTTATCCATTGTATTTGTTACTCAAGTTGAAATTAGGAAACTAAACATGGACACAAATTCTTCACGTTTTTGGGCGATTAAAAATGACTATACTTTTGACAAATGACAGCGCCTCGGATAGGATTGGAATAAGTATTATACAACGGAAGAGTACGTTATAAAACGGTTAAAATGCAATTAATTTAACACTTACAATAGTTGATACATATAAAGAACTTCTATCAGCTTTTTAATACTGTTTTCAACGGAGCACTATACACAACACGTCTATACCGTACAAACGCTAATGACATGATTAGATTAAGAAAATGTAGTCTAAGATTAATGTATAAGGATATTGTATCAGGTAATGTGTGTAGTTAAGTAAGTTATCGTCATGGATGTATCATAAGAAATAAATTTCTTTTTATGTTTTTATTGTTTCCGGGTGATTCATGAGTGTCAGACTTTCGCAATTTTAACCCTTACCGATTGCGCTGTTCTCTATCTGTATCCCGGTTTGAACTCCTTTGCGTTCATTGAATTATTCGAATGGTTATTAGTTTGTCATAAAGCTTTTGTTTATTAATTTATTCCATAGTTCATTTTAAAGTATTCAATTGGTATGAAAAATAGGTGTCAAAAATGTTTCGGTTTCATATATTAAACTACCATGAATTGTTTACTTTTAGAGAGAGGCAGTGTAGCATTTCGGTTTTCCAATGCTATCTATAAGCAACATATATGTATATACATTTTATGTAATGTTCTATTTTTGTTTATAAGCCAACTACAGAAACCCAAATATTCGTTTGAGAAGATGAATTATTTTTGTCTACTCTCCTTTGGAAAGTGTATTCGATGTTAATGCGTACTTACTGGTGTACAAGTTGTTCTGGCCATGCAAAACATAACACCTGCACACATGAAATCGTATGTTCAGTTCTAGGCAGATGGACAAGTTCATTTCATTCTTTCTATGATGTTGTTACGATAATAACTCGACTAAAATGGCTTTAAGATGGGTTGCTTAGAGTCAGTCGCCAGACGGCAATATATCTTTAGGTCTCGGTCAAACACGACGTTTCCAATTATTGGAGGTAGTTAGAATCCCAATTATTACTGATTCAAGAGAGGTTGGCCGCTTTAAGTTTTATAGAGATGGTTGCACATGGTGCACGATTAATTGGTATGGTTCGCATGCATAGTAACCAATTTATGGATATGAAATATTGAAATGTAAGGACGAAGTTCTATTACATTTCAAATAGAAACACGCATTATTTGCCGATTCGGTGAACAGCTGTTGTTATTTGTACTTTGCCCGAGGTAATTTAGTGGGTTACGCTAAGGAAAATATTCCGGTACTTTATGTATCTAATGTTGGTACTCGACTCATTTGGGTAAACACTTTGTTTTATCTAGTATATGTGAACATTTCATAAGATGTACAAATTTCGTAACTCGTAAACAGAAAATAATATTGGTGAGTGTCGTTCTGTGTTTTGTTATAAAAACTTAAAAGAAACGTTTATATGTATTTTATTGAGTGTTTAAATAAGTTGTTGTTTTAACATCAAAACATTACGAGTTTAATCGAAGCAATTTTAATTAGTGCAGTAATGCAAATGGCAATTGCTATATTTTTCACTTGTTCCATTCCAACATTGTAATTATACAGGTAGCATACTAGTTTTGAGATTACTTTTATGTACGATGTTTGAAACAAACAACATACACTCTTGTGCCATATTTTATGTACTTTAATTGCCAGATCTGTAAATTAGAAAATTCAATAACTTTGATTAATTACAAATTATCTTTAATAAATTTTGAGAAAAGTCGAGCTTAAGTAAAGCATTCTTCGTAAAAATATTTTGATTATAAGATAAACTTAGGTGTTCATTATAGCTTGAGCAATAACTCTTTATATTGCTAAAGATTAAAAATAAATTGTGTACTTGAGAATTAGAGAATGACATTGAAGTACACTCTAAATTTCTTTAAATTAAATTAAGATTGTTTAAAAATTTCAAGTATTTTACCCATAAGAATTCCTCACAAGAAAGTAAGTTTATTTGAATGGTTCCAATATAAACGATTACTTGGATATAAGTTTATGTATTTTATGGGGCACAAACAGTCACCCCAGTTATTGATTTTTCTTGTACGTATTTTTATGTTTCTGATTTGATTAAGATACTTATTGCCGCCGATGTTCGTCATAACCTTAAGATTTTTGCATTTTACCATTTGAGTTTACCTTGTAAGTATACTTTAATGCAGTGGCGTCTCCACCCCTCTTTTTGTTTTGGTAGTCTGATCCTACGACCGCTCTGATGCTCACGCGTGACGTAAAACTTAGGTTAGTCCGGAAATGCAGTTAAGGATTCAGTTACCTCTAAACCGTTGTTTCGTCCTGCCCAACTGCAAGGTTTATCTCAATTTCTGGGGTATTCACTGAATCTCACCAGGTGTTCACCTTACCTGTATGTGTGGAGCACGCTTAATCGTCAAAGGTTAGAAATAACAATATATAAGATTAGTTTTGCTCATTGTGTGTAAAACATCGATACCTTGGATAAGTTATGCGTTGTAATATGAAGTTATTTAATACATAAACGCTTAATGTTTTGCCACGAGACATATATCCCCAAAATTAATATATATGTATATTCCAATGCAACTATTCAATCTTAAAAAAATAGAATGTTACATTGTATAATTAAAAGACACATTATAAAAGGTTAATAAAAGTTCAAAATCAGTGTAAGAAAGGAAGCAACTACTTTGTACTTCAGACGTAACATGATACTGTAGGTGCAGGTCACAATAGATTATAACAAAACAATTGCGAGAATTAAGATTACTAAAAAGTGCTAAAATGTATTTTATCAAGAAGTAGCAGACATGAGATCTGCACTTCCCACAAGACGATGCGAACACAGGAATAGCATAAATATCCTGAAGAACTCATGATGGCTAGTCAGTCTCAAAGTTCATAACCTTAACATTGTTGGTTATTCAGCTACTCATTAGTAATCAGTACTTTTAAATATTTGTTATTAAAACGTTAATGAACGTAATGTTTAAGTTGTCAAATCATTATTGTAATTACTGTATAAACATTTGATAGGAGTGTTTCTTTGAAAATAAAGACTTTTTAAAAGAAGCTCCCAAAAGCCCAAAACCTATCTGGCGCAGCCGATTGTAGGATTCTAGAAGGGCACTAGCGAAACAAAAATCGAGGAATAGGTGGTCATGAATTTTAATTCTTTAACTGGATCAAAAAAACCTAACAATCAAACAAAGTACAAAATCGATCGAGTCTAATAAAGAAGGAATATTAATGGAATAGGCAATTAAACTATCGTAAGTACCAAAAGTTCATTTTCTTAACCATTTTTAATTGCATATTGATATTATCTAGTAAGAAACAAGATAATTGTATATACGCATTTTATATGTACAATTTTATTATTACAATTTATTATTGTTATTTCTGAAAGAATTTACCCAGCATAAGCCCGAGCCTTATTGTATAATTATAACACAGTACCAATTTATTACAGTAATTATTACTAAAATAATTTATTTAGAGAACCTGAAACTTGATAATATTATAAAGGTTTATAATTAAACACACATTTATGTACTTTATTATTGCAACAGTTATTTAATGAAACAATTATTCAGTAGAAGTCTGAAACCGATGCACTTATAACCAAGGTTATTATAATTACATACAATATACGTAACGATAAGTGATTCTTTAAATAACTTTAGTACAAACTTCACTGAAGTAATTGAGAATAAATAATCTAAAAATATGAATTCTGAAAACATGAAATTATACTCAATTCCAATGTACGACGATAATAAACCTTTATAAGGTATTTTTATTACTGCTTGCGGAACACTTTTGAAATCTTTCTACAAAACAAGATGACGTTGAACGCAATTTCTGGCTTTTACGCTTGCTTTTAAGTAAGTTAACCGCAAGAGATTTGACCCTTATTGCAAGTCGCGATGACCTCGCGGAATGGAACAATTACAAACGGATATTAATAGCATATTTCGGCGATCAAAAAATATAAAATGTCTCATCAAGAACCTAATAAATTTACGAATGGAAACCAACTAATCACCATATCAATTTTGTATGTTATGTCAAGACGTACGAAGTTTAATATTAACCAAACTAAAACTCGAGGAACCCGACCAACATGTACGATTAATTAAGACAAAGATGTACGACGAAATGGCGTTAGACACCTACGTAAACGCATAACTCGAACTATAATAGGCTAAAATAAAATTTCAACATCCCCAAAATTTAGAGGAAGCAATAAACCAAATTGTGAAAAAAAAACGTAATGTACTACAGAACTAGACTCTATAGTCCTAACGCAAAAAAAATACTCACCTATGAAAACGGTACAAGCCGCGAAACAAATACCGATACAACCGAAATTTACAACATTAAACGCACTAATGAATCACTCACGAATTAACCATACAAACTTTAATAACACAAACTTTAACAACCAACCTCGACAATTTCCAAGACCAACATTAAATTCAAATTTTATAAAACCCGCATTTACACCAAGGTTTAATCAAAACGCAAATCGAACATTCGGCGCAAATTCTAACAGAAATGCACCCATGACGAGTAACAACAACAAACCCAGACAAAACAAATGCCGTATTAAATTACCCTTTACCAAAACCGAATAAAGCATTAAAAGGATTTTTAGGACTCAGCGAATATTACCGAAAATTCATCAAAGGTTACGCACAAATGAGCAATCCATTAACAAATTGTTTAAAGAAAGGTAATAAAATCGAACACACACCAGAATTTATTAAATCAGAAGAATAAATTAAATGCACCCTTACGAATCACCCTTTATTAGAATACCCTGACTTTTTAAAACCAATTATATTAACAACCGACCCATCTAACGTTGCTTTAGACACAGTATTGAGCCAAGGAGAGGTAGGTAACAATAAACTGATCAGCTACGCATTAAGAACGCTAAATGAAACGGAACAAGAATATGGCACTATTGAGAAAGAACTATTAGCAATAATTTGGGCAACAAAATATTTTAGGCCATATCTTTATGGAAGAAAATTTTACATATACACCGACCATAGACCTATAGTATGATTATGTAAACTCAAAGAAACTATATCCAAAATTATAGAGATGGACGATTAGATTAGAAGCATATGACTACGGGATTATATACAAACAGGGAATGTATAACAATAATGCAGACGCATTGAGCAGAATACAAATCAACGCAATAAAGGCAGAGGCAGTTGTAGGTAATGTTGACGAAACAGAGATACGAGAAGACCCAGAAGAAATGGAAACTATACAATCAACCCAAAATGATGAACCAAAAACCGCAATTAAAATTTTAATCAAAGAAATAGATACAAAACCAAACTAATTTATAGGTACCAAAGTTTTAAACAACACCGAGCCTGTAAAATATACGAAAACAGACAATCGGAAAATATATCAAATCCAAATAATGAAAGATGACAACAAAGAGCAAATAATTAAAATTCCAAAAGAGTACACCCCAAAGAAAAAACGTTTTTACCTTTATTTCACAAAAGAACATTTGTACAAAAGATTTTCCGAAATATATGTTAGATTATTTAATAATTCAGAAAGCCAGATTATCAGATGCACACGAAAGTTAATAACTTTAGATGACTCAGACGAAATAAACGATGTAATTTGAAACCAACACGAAGGTAAAACAAACCATCGTGAAATCAACGAAACTTGGAAACAACTTATAATGACATACTATTTTAAAGACATGAAGGAATTAACCACGGATTTTATTAATCAATGTAAATTATGTGACAAAGATAATACGACAGATCACCACCAAAAATAACCTTAATGTTAACTAAAACACCCCACGAACCCATTGAAAAATTACATGCAGACACACTGGTAGTAGAAGCTCAAAACTTTTTATCAATCGTAGACGCATTCACCAAAATAGGCCAAGCGATACCCATTACTTCAAAAAACAGTATTGACGTAACCCAAAGATTTTTACAATACCTTGCATTTTATAATACTCCAGAAAAAATAACTTTAGACAATAAAAGCAAATATAGGAATGAAAACATTCAAAATACCCTCAAACGCCACTAAATAAAAATTTATTTTATACGGAAAATCAGTCGAAATCAAACGGATTAATCGAAAGATTACATTTGACACTATTAAAACAAATTAGACTTTTAAGATAAACCTATAAGAAAGAATATATTACTAATTTAATATCATACGCCCTAATTGCTTATAACAACACAATTCACTCTTCAAGTAACTTTATACCCCTGGAATTAACATTAGGACACTCAGATTCTCGCAACCCTTACAATATACACTATAATAAAGAATAAAATTAAATAAAAACCCTTAACCACAAAAAATATTTAAATTACTAGATACGTATTTCGACCACTATGTGGTCATCATCAGTAGGGAAAAAAAAAACAAATTAGCTGTCTAATTTACTATACTGTTGCTTTAAACACTATCGAGGATATTCTCCTCACCCGCAGGCTGGTGTTCTCAACAACAAACAAGTGAATTGTGACATTATAACTTAAATCTACCTAATTTATACTAATTCTAAATCTACTGAAGCGGAACCAGTTTAATCTTGCTTTCTCATTGGTTGTTGACCAATAGGGAAAGCAAAGCAGATGACTCTATTTGACCTTTATCGGTGTTTAAGAGGGGTCCTTTATGTTTAACAATTTTAATTGATTCATAGGCATTTAAGGAGGAAAACGTTGGTACCGCTTTTAACAATTTAACATTTTCTAGTTTAACGGGGTGGCTGGTTTCAAATATATGTTTGGCGACCTGAGACCTTTCATATTTACCATATTTGAAGTGAGCAATGTGTTCTTTAAATCTTGTAGTTATATTCCTCTTGGTCTGACCAATATATTTTTGAAAACACCCTGGCCCTGCACAACTAATTTCATAAATCCCCAACTTTTGCAATTTTTCCACTTTGTCTTTTGGATTACCTAGCAAATCTTTAATTTTATTATTATTAGTGAAAGCAATTTTGAAATTACACTGTTTGAATATTTTATCAAGACCCTTTGTGGTTTTGTGAAACGGAAGTTTAACATATTTAACATTATCGTTAGAGGTGGTTGATTGCAAAGTCGTTGATTTACGGATGTTGATCCTATTTTTACACTTTCTAAAAATATTATCTATAATATCAGAAGAGAAATCATTGTAATTCGCTATTTGTTTAATAAGAGCAAATTCCTTATTAAATCTGTTTTTATTTAAAGGAAATTCAATAATCTATTAATTAAAAAGTTAAATGAAGCCAACTTATGTTGTATGCTATGATTAGAGGAAGACAAAATAAAGCGATTTACATTGGTTTCTTTTCTATAAATGTCAAATTCTAATTTATTACCATTTCTAATTACTAATGTATCTAAAAGGGTAATTGTCCATTATTCTCTAGTTCATACGTAAATTTTATGCTTTGAAATTTTGAATTCATTTCTTTAAGAAAATCATTAACATTTGATTTAGAAGTGTCAAAAATCTGCAAAAATATCATCCACGTACCTTAACCATATTCTTGGGAAGTATTTGGAGTTTTCTTTTAACTCGGTTTCAAAACGAGCCATAAATAAATTTGCTATGAAAGGTGATAAGCTATTTCCCATTGCTGTGCCTTCATGTTGTTCGTACAACTTGTTGTTGAATTGAAAACAGTTCTGGGACATGCAATGCGAAACAAGCTTGATATAGTCCTCAACTTTATCATCATCAATATCACTATCTATAAGAACATCCTTTAAATATGTTAAAGTACGTGGTATTGGAACACTAGGGAATAATGAACTGACATCAAATGAAACTAAGATTTCGTTCTCTTCTAATGTGATATTTTTAATTTTATTAATGAACTCTAAAGAGTTTTGTACAGACAAACTATTAAACTTTAAATTCTTAAATTTATTTGACAGCCATAGTGATAAATAGTAAGTCGGTGAGTTGATACCCGAAACTATTGGTCTCATCGATTTATTATTTTGTGAATCTTTGGTAAACAGTAAAGCTTTGGCATTTCAGGATTCGAAATTTTTAATTTTAATTTTAGTGTGGGCGAAATTAGGTTTGGACATTCTTTCAAAACAGACTCTGTTGATTTAATCATTTTATTTAAAGGAACTTCATTTTACGTTTTTGACTATTGGTCTGTAAGGACCCTCAGACAGCAAAGTCTCTACTCTATCAACATAGTCTTGTTTATCAAGAATAACCAACCTATTCCCCTTATCAGCCTTTAAATAATAACAATTCTTTTGTCGTAAATCTTTAATAATCAGATGATCTTTCCTTGTTTGTTCTGAGGCATTCCTTGCGCAAGTGCGTAAGTTGTTCGAAAGTTGAATTTTGCACGCGTTTCTAATAAAGTTTTTGAATTGTCATCTAATTTTGAAATGGATTTTCAATGCCAGCAATAATGTCTTCCAAAGGAGTTTTCAAATGATCTACTCCAAATTTTAGGCCTCGATCAAGGAAAGTCAACTCTTCATTATTAAAGATTTTCGACGATTCGTTAACAACTATTGACTCTAATTGAGGTGAAGTAATTTCCAGTTTTTAGGAGGTACATTGACATTGTGTTTCTTTAAAAGAAACTTCAACTTAGAGTTTTGCCTATTAATTTTGTCTAACAATTTATGATTGTTGACTTCAAAACAAATCTCTGGAAATTATTCCATTCCTGAAAACCGGACTCGGATAAATTGCACGTTAGTGCTAGGTGCGATTTATACGTTTCCAGTTCCAATCTACTAAGTTTACTGTACAGATATTTGATTTCCAAATTAAGCCATTTATCTTTTGCAAAATTGATTATTGCGTTACTACGTTTACAATTACTGCTGATTTTACGTTAATGAAATTTGGAAAAACATTGTGGGCTTTACAACTTTTAGAAATCGAATATCTGCTTTTACAAAACTAATTTTAAGAGCTAAGCTCCGATACCTATTAAGTTCCGAAGACCGGGAAGTCATAGTTAATAATCTATAGGAACACTGTGGCACGATTTAAATAAAATTAAATAAAAACCCTTAACCACAAAAAATATTTAAATTACTAGATACGTATTTCGACCACTATGTGGTCATCATCAGTAGAGAAAAAAAAAAAAATTAGCTGTAAAATTTACTATACTGTTGCTTTAAACACTATCGAGGATATTCTCCTCACCCGCAGGCAGGTGTTCTCAACGACAAACAAGTGAATTGTGACATTATAACTTAAATCTACCTAATTTATACTAATTCTAAATCTACTGAAGCGGAACCAGTTTAATCTTGCTTTCTCATTGGTTGTTACCAACAGGGAAAGCAAAGCAGATGACTCTATTGGCCCTTTATCGGTATTTAAGGGGGGTCCTTTATGTTTAATAATTTTAATTGATTCATAGGCATTTAAGGAGGAAAACGTTAGTACCGCTTTTAACAATTTAACATTTTCTAGTATAACGGGGTGGCTGGTTTCAAATATATGTTTGGCGACCTGAGACCTTTCATATTTACCATATTTGAAGTGAGCAATGTGTTCTTTAAATCTTGTAGTTATATTCCTCTTGGTCTGACCAATATATTTTTGAAAACACCCTGGCCCTGCACAACTAATTTCATAAATCCCCGACTTTTGCAATTTTTCCACCTTGTCTTTTGGATTACCTAGCAAATCTTTAATTTTATTATTATTAGTGAAAGCAATTTTGAAATTACACTGTTTGAATATTTTATCAAGACCCTTTGTGGTTTTGTGAAACGGAAGTTTAACATATTTAACATTATCGTTAGAGGTGGTTGATTGCAAAGTCGTTGATTTACGGATGTTGATCCTATTTTTACACTTTCTAAAAATATTATCTATAATATCAGAAGAGAAACCATTGTAATTCGCTATTTGTTTAATAAGAGCAAATTCCTTATTAAATCTGTTTTTATTTAAAGGAAATTCAATAATCTATTAATTAAAAGTTAAATGAAGCCAACTTATGTTGTATGCTATGATTAGAGGAAGACAAAATAAAGCGATTTACATTGGTTTCTTTTCTATAAATGTCAAATTCTAATTTATTACCATTTCTAATTACTAATGTATCTAAAAGGGTAATTGTCCATTATTCTCTAGTTCATACGTAAATTTTATGCTTTGAAATTTTGAATTCATTTCTTTAAGAAAATCATCAACATTTGATTTAGAAGTGTCAAAAACTGCAAAATATCATCCACGTACCTTAACCATATTCTTGGGAAGTATTTGGAGTTTTCTTTTAACTCGGTTTCAAAACGAGCCATAAATAAATTTGCTATGAAAGGTGATAAGCTATTTCCCATTGCTGTGCCTTCATGTTGTTCGTACAACTTGTTGTTGAATTGAAAACAGTTCTGGGACATGCAATGCGAAACAAGCTTGATATAGTCCTCAACTTTATCATCATCAATATCACTATCTATAAGAACATCCTTTAAATATGTTAAAGTACGTGGTATTGGAACACTAGGGAATAATGAACTGACATCAAATGAAATTAAGATTTCGTTCTCTTCTAATGTGATATTTTTAATTTTATTAATGAACTCTAA
This sequence comes from Platerodrilus igneus, assembly GCA_036346225.1. Lineage (NCBI taxonomy): Eukaryota > Metazoa > Arthropoda > Insecta > Coleoptera > Lycidae > Platerodrilus > Platerodrilus igneus. The sequence goes on from JARFIW010000873.1 coordinate 788,469, forward strand.
AGAGTTTTGTACAGACAAACTATTAAACTTTAAATTCTTAAATTTATTTGACAGCCATAGTGATAAATAGTAAGTCGGTGAGTTGATACCCGAAACTATTGGTCTCATCGATTTATTATTTTTGTGAATCTTTGGTAAACAGTAAAGCTTTGGCATTTCAGGATTCGAAATTTTTAATTTTAATTTTAGTGTGGGCGAAATTAGGTTTGGACATTCTTTCAAAACAGACTCTGTTGATTTAATCATTTTATTTAAAGGAACTTCATTTTTACGTTTTTTGACTATTGGTCCGTAAGGACCCTCAGACAGCAAAGTCTCTACTCTATCAACATAGTCTTGTTTATCAAGAATAACCAACCTATTCCCCTTATCAGCCTTTAAATAATAACAATTCTTTTGTCGTAAATCTTTAATAATCAGATGATCTTTCCTTGTTTGTTCTGAGGCATTCCTTGCGCAAGTGCGTAAGTTGTTCGAAAGTTGAATTTTGCACGCGTTTCTAATAAAGTTTTTTGAATTGTCATCTAATTTTGAAATGGATTTTTCAATGCCAGCAATAATGTCTTCCAAATGAGTTTTCAAATGATCTACTCCAAATTTTAGGCCTCGATCAAGGAAAGTCAACTCTTCATTATTAAAGATTTTCGACGATTCGTTAACAACTATTGACTCTAATTGAGGTGAAGTAATTTCCAGTTTTTTAGGAGGTACATTGACATTGTGTTTCTTTAAAAGAAACTTCAACTTAGAGTTTTGCCTATTAATTTTGTCTAACAATTTATGATTGTTGACTTCAAAAACAAATCTCTGGAAATTATTCCATTCCTGAAAACCGGACTCGGATAAATTGTACGTTAGTGCTAAGTGCGATTTATACGTTTCCAGTTTCAATCTACTAAGTTTACTGTACAGATATTTGATTTCCAAATTAAACCATTTATCTTTTGCAAAATTGATTATTGCGTTACTACGTTTACAATTACTGCTGATTTTTACGTTAATGAAATTTGGAAAAACTTTGTGTGCTTTACAACTTTTTAGAAATCGAATATCTGCTTTTACAAAACTAATTTTAAGAGCTAAGCTCCGATACCTATTAAGTTCCGAAGACCGGGAAGTCATAGTTAATAATCTATAGGAACACTGTGGCACGATTTAAATAAAATTAAATAAAAACCCTTAACCACAAAAAATATTTAATTTACTAAATACGTATTTCGACCACTATGTGGTCATCATCAGTAGGAAAAAAAAAAATATTAGCTGTATAATTTACTATATTGTTGCTTTAAACACTATCGAGGATATTCTGCTCACCCGCAGGCTGGTGTTCTCAACAACAAACAAGTGAATTGTGACATTATAACTTAAATCTACCTAATTTATACTAATTCTAAATCTACTGAAGCGGAACCAGTTTAATCTTGCTTTCTCATTGGTTGTTGACCAATAGGGAAAGCAAAGCAGATGACTCTATTGGCCCTTTATCGGTGTTTAAGAGGGGTCCTTTATGTTTAACAATTTTAATTGAGGACTATATCAAGCTTGTTTCGCATTGCATGTCCCAGAACTGTTTTCAATTCAACAACAAGTTGTACGAACAACATGAAGGCACAGCAATGGGAAATAGCTTATCACCTTTCATAGCAAATTTATTTATGTCTCGTTTTGAAACCGAGTTAAAAGAAAACTCCAAATACTTCCCAAGAATATGGTTAAGGTACGTGGATGATATTTTTGCAGTTTTTGACACTTCTAAATCAAATGTTGATGATTTTCTTAAAGAAATGAATTCAAAATTTCAAAGCATAAAATTTACGTATGAACTAGAGAATAATGGACAATTACCCTTTTTAGATACATTAGTAATTAGAAATGGTAATAAATTAGAATTTGACATTTATAGAAAAGAAACCAATGTAAATCGCTTTATTTTGTCTTCCTCTAATCATAGCATACAACATGAGTTGGCTTCATTTAACTTTTTAATTAATAGATTATTGAATTACCCTTTAAATAGAAACAGATTTAATAAGGAATTTGCTCTTATTAAACAAATAGCGAATTACAATGGTTTCTCTTCTGATATTATAGATAATATTTTTAGAAAGTGTAAAAATAGGATCAACATCCGTAAATCAACGACTTTGCAATCAACCACCTCTAACGATAATGTTAAATATGTTAAACTTCCGTTTCACAAAACCACAAAGGGTCTTGATAAAATATTCAAACAGTGTAATTTCAAAATTGCTTTCACCAATAGTAATAAAATTTAAGATTTGCTAGGTAATCCAAAAGACAAGGGGGAAAAATTGCAAAAGTCGGGGATTTATGAAATTAGTTGTGCAGGGCCAGGGTGTTTTCAAAAATATATTGGTCAGACCAAGAGGAATATAACTACAAGATTTAAAGAACACATTGCTCACTTCAAATATGGTAAATATGAAAGGTCCCAGGTCGCCAAACATATATTTGAAACCAGCCACCCCGTTAAACTAGAAAATGTTAAATTGTTAAAAGCGGTACCAACGTTTTCCTCCTTAAATGCCTATGAATCAATTAAAATTGTTAAACATAAAGGACCCCTCTTAAACACCGATAAAGGGCCAATAGAGTCATCTGCTTTGCTTTCCCTATTGGTCAACAACCAACGAGAAAGCAAGATTAAATTGGTTCCGCTTCAGTAGATTTAGAATTAGTATAAATTAGGTAGATTTAAGTTATAATGTCACAATTCACTTGTTTGTTGTTGAGAACACCAGCCTGCGGGCGAGGAGAATATCCTCGATAGTGTTTAAAGCAACAATATAGTAAATTATACAGCTAATATATTTTTTTTTTCCCTACTGATGATGACCACATAGTGGTCGAAATACGTATCTAGTAATTTAAATATTTTTTGTGGTTAAGGGTTTTTATTTAATTTTATTTAAATCGTGCCACAGTGTTCCTATAGATTATTAACTATAATAAAGAAGTATATCAACAGTACGCCAGACCACAATGAAAAATTTAAAATTACTTATAATACTGTAAAAAATTAATTAGATAACTACAAAGAACGTATCACAAAAACCCGCAATGAGAACGCCAATAGAAATAAATTTCAGTAGGACAAACCGTGTATAAAAGAAACTTTAAAAGTAAGAGACAAAACGGCACCCAAAAATTTAGGCCCGTTCAAAATTTAAAAAATCTCAGACAGAAATGTAGCCGTAGTAGACAACGGAAAAACCATAAAATACATACATTTAAATAATTTAAGACATCCTCTAATTTCGGATGGACCACCATCAACCTTGCCGTTAACCTCCACCCAGGTAGAACGGACAACAACGACATAATAGTGGAATATATAGAAAACTACCCCTTTATACTACCAGTAAAGTTGGGAAGCATGCAAAACATAATAAACTATTAGACTTTTGCACAGAAATTTGATTTAACTGAATTAAAACAAGAATTTTATAAAATTAGAGACAATTACGACTCAAACAATCAATGGACACAACCAAATTCGGAGAAGAGTATGCAATAGAAATGCTTAATTACAAAAATATAATCAAAAATATCCTAAAGAACACAAACGACAAATTCAATCGATTAATACCAATAGACCAAACCACAAGATAGAGACGAGAAATTATTAATGAATTAGGTAATATTATAAAAGATATCACAGGTAACTTAGACAACAAAAATGCTGAACGATACGACAGCGCAGTACAACAATTAATTGACAATCAGAACCACATAAAAGCTATTGTTAGAAACCAAATATCTTTAACTCAATCAACCATAAAGGAACTTAACGATACACTAAGAAACTTAGTAAAGAACCAAGGCAGTATAACAAACAGAATACTAACTCTTGAAAGAAACATGCAGACCACAATGTTAGGAATGCGAAATTTAATAAGATACTACAAATTTTAGCTACATTAGGAAATTCTGTGACATTTGCTAAATTAAATACGTTACATGCTAGTATTATCGAACCGATGAATTTATTAAATGAATTATTAGGAATCAAATCACTTATAACTCATATTAAAGTACCTTTTAAAGTAACAGAATCTAACATACTCATATTTGAAAAAATAGCCATAGTAAAAGGTTATGTAAAGAACTATGAAATTACGTTTTTAATAGAAATTCTCGTTGTAGAAATTAACAATTACTATTATTATCATTTGTTTGCTTTCCTTATGAAAGTTACTAGCCAATACCGGGTTTTTATACCCAAAACCAAGTTCCTTTCCCGAAATGAACTTAGGTATGGATAATGAAAAATGCAAGTAAGTGGCACCCAGCCATTATTTATGTCAATCAATCACAACAACAGCTATTCCAACAGATAGCCTTTGTAAAGTACAATTATTAAGACTCTATAATCACTATGAGGAATGTGAACCAAAACCAGTACAAATTACGCACATGAAAATTCGAAAGGTTACGGACAACAAATGGATTGCTGTATTTCTTCAAGAAGTAATAGTAACCGCCAAGTGCAACCAAGACAAAAACGGTTTAGCCCTAATCGGAAGCAAAGTGATTACTATAAAAGAAGATTGCTATTTAAAATTAAAAAGTGAAATTATTCGAGTATGTCAAAACTCAAAAGTGACGAAGAAATTTGCAAATCTACACGAACTACAGTTCAAGATTCCTCAAACCGAATACAACGAAATTATCTAAAACCCGATGCAACTAGAACATCTGCACCTAGACGATCTCAACCACGCCGTGAAACTAATGGACACTTAAAAGGAACACTTAAGTGAGTTAAACGTGCTAAAATTACATTATGACAGTATCAGTGTTTGGACAATTTCATTGATCATTGTAATAGTTGTATTAGCTGTATATTTATTGTATAAAATGTACCTTAGATATAAGAACAAAAACAAGTGTGAACAAAGAAATCATAAATAAACCTTTAGGGACAATGAGTTTTAAAAATTAAGTACAACCCTTAATTTTCATCTAAGTCCGGAGGAGTTACATATCCTCCAAATTAATATATATGTGTATTTAAATGCAACTAATAAATTTTAAGAAATAGAATGTAACAATCTATAATAGAAAGACACATTATAAAAGGTTAATAAAAGTTTATAATCAGACGTGAAAAGAGAAGCCACTATTTTGTATTCCAGACGTAACATGATACTGCAGGTGCAGGTTACAATAGATTATATAAAAGCAATTGTTAGAATTAAGATTACTAACAAGTAATACAATGTATTTTATAAAGAAGTAGCAGGCATGAAATCTGCACCTCCCGCATGCGAAGGCAGGGATAGCATAAATACCCTGAAAAGCCCATGATGGCCGGTCCGTCTCGCACTTCATAACTTCAACATTGTTGGTTGTTCAGCTACTCATTAGTAATTAGTAACTTCGAATATTTGTTAATTAAAACGTTAATGAATATAACGTCCAAATTATCAAATCATTATTGTAATTACTATATAAATAAAATACACTTGATATAAATGTTTTTTGAAAATAAAGACTTTCTTAGAAGAAGCTCCCAAAGGACCAAAACCTATCTCGCGCCATGTAACGTTTCAATTATAGTTATTGTATTTTTATTTAGTGGAGACTGATCAGGTACCTTGTGCGTAATTTGTCATGCTAGTCAGTATTTGATGTGAACATTATAGAACCTATGCAGTTCAAGATATTTAAAACGAACTAGTTCAATTATAATAAAACAAGTACATCGATGAATGCCATTTAAAATTATGATGTTACCTGCTACATTTGTATAGCTTTTCCTACAATCCAATGTACTAAGTTAAAGTTTTTATAATTTGAAAATATTCGTGAATGTACCTAACTGTTATACAAGATTATATTTAGAACAAGTCGCACTACAAATGTAAATGGGAAGCTCAGAAAGTATCTGCATATATCTGCAGCACGGCTCATTAAGTCATTATTAAGACCAATTTTGTTTCGATTTTGGCGGTTTCTGCACATAGCGTGACTAAACTAGTCTGAAGCGTTTTGGGACGGTATATACCTTGATCTAACGTCAGTTCACAGAACGCGATATCTGCGAGAATACTGCATTAGATGTAAAGCTCTTTATGTGTTGGGTAGTTTATTAAGAGACGGGCAGTGTTCTCCAGACTAACATTCATTTCAACCATACGTTGAGCAGTTACTTAATTTATTATTTAAAGATTTAGAGCACGCTGTGTATTTGCTACCCCTTAATATTATATCTTAGATTTCTTGATGTGTGCTTTATAATTGTACTAAGGATATAAGTTTATGCAGTGTTTTCCAGCACTCGACTACAATCGAGTAAGTACAGTGCGTGGAAATTTATATACACTAAATAATGTGCTTTGACTACATATTTCTATAATGATAGGGACTGTGAAAGAGTAACATTGTCGAAACTCCTGATTCGATATCCTAACGCGGATAACGCCAGTGCGCTACATTTATCAACAAGATCCTCCGCATTACAATTGCGCTTTATCTGTGAACTGAACTGCACGTTAATTGATAGTGTTCTTTTAAGCGCAGTTTCCAAAGTCTTTATTTTTGGTGGTTTACTAGGTACTAGGGAGGTATCAGAAATTGGCGTCGTTACCGATTTTCCTGCCGCTATTATTGTTAACTAATCAGCTATTTGATGCATTTCAACAAATTCTTGCTGTTCGCCCTTTTGATATTCCTAGGTAAGTACAATATTTAAATAAATGTTTTGTAAATATTATTATCTTGATGTATGGTATTAAATAATCTCTAAAGCTTTAATCAATATACTTTTAAAACATGATCATCCTTATGAATATGAGCATTTTAAATTAACTTATGCGTAAACTTGCACTTATTTTCAGTTTAGTGGTTGCTTCACTTTGTGGAAACTAGCGTGTGGGGCGCTAAGACAATAGCTTTTTCATTCTATGACTTTTGATGACATAGGGTTAGCTACATATTTTATTTAAAAAGCTCGAATCCCTACTTTCAGATACTTGTCTTATTTTACAACATTTGGTTTGTATAAAGTGTTCCTTCTTTCATAGCCAAATTTTTAATATTCTATTGACTTACAGTTGTAAAGACAGGATTTTTTTAATGTGTAGAAATAAGAGGGTTTGAATGATCGCTTAAATTATGGTGTTATAGGAAACAAACCAGGTTCAAGAAAGGAAAATCTAAATATTGGGTTTCCGAAATCTATTGTCAAACTATCTTTAAATTTTATTGGTTACGATAGTAAAAAACGCAATGAAGGGTTTTTTGGAATTGATCTGTGATTTTTTAATGTAGAAAGCTATAGAAGGTACTTCTAAAGCTTTACCCTTATTTGTGCATTTAATATGTTAAAGCACGTGCAAACACACAGGACAACAAACAAAACTAATGAAAATGTTTACGTTTCCTATAAGGGCTTATTCTGACAATCGAAAAAAATTGTAAATTATTAAAATTTCTATTTATTATATGGAAAACTAAAATTAAATTTTTTCGAGAAATTAAAGTTTCTCTTCTTAATTGTGTTCCTTAGTGTGTTACTGTATTCCGTGCGGACAAGAACGAGAAAGTAAAGTAATCAAAAAAATTAGCCCGTACCAAGTATCCCAACAAAAAAGAGAAAAATTATTCAGTCAAGTAAAACCGTGCTAACTGAAAACGTCTTAAAGTGGGCTGGGTCACACAGGAAGAAAACGGAAACCTCAAGAAAGAAAATTGATTTACAAACCATTAAGAAACCAACATGCTATAAAAGGTGAACCTACTCGCATAGAAAGCAACATCTATCCGGCATATCCAGGAGGATTCACATAGTGCAAAAATTTTCGAAAAAATAATCAGTGCCTTTCTTTAATTCATCATCATCATCATCATTAGGTCTTCAGTCCTGGAACTGGTTAGACGCGTACCATCATTGTTTCCTATTCTGAACTAACCTACACATTTCCCTGAAATTTGCACAGTCTGCATCTATCACTATTTGATCTAGGTCTACATCTACCTCTTTTTTCTTACCTCTGCTTGTAATATATCCCCTACTATGCCCCAAAAATGCCTTAAAACGTATTCTGCCCTTCTATTTCTTCTATTTTTATTCCACAGATATTCTTGTTCCTGTACTATTTCTATAACCTATTTGTAATTAACTTTGTCTGTCCATGTTATCATCATCATACATCTGAAGCACAGCAATTCAAAAGGCTACTGCAGTCTTTCTGTCTGCTTTTCCGACTGCCCATATTTCATAGGCATACTGCGCTGTGCTCCACACATATGCTTTCAACAATTTTCTATTCTATACCCTATTTCTCGGAAATTCAGTGGTTGTGGCGGCCAGGCGGCTCCGTGGCGTAGTGGTATGTGTGTGACTACTACGCCCAAGGTCTCGGGTTCGAATCCCGACACGGTCCGCTTGAAAAATGTTAGGCGAGCATTTTTCACAAAAATACTCCCTCGTTCGGATGAGAGGTAAAATGGAGGTCCCGTGTGTGAGTGTTGTCACGCACGTTAAAGATCTCTACCTTGTTTGGAACAGCAAGGGTTCGGCAAAATTCTAAATTTTCCAGGTAAAAAAAACTCGCTTCCTGGCCAATGTAGTACCTTAGGGTGGAGCATTGGAAAATTACATGTAAGGTTGTGGCGGCCAAGCTCCCCCAGCACTTGAACATTTACCGATCTAATATTTTTTCTAATATATCTTTTTGCACAGTCAACATTACTTGCAGATGTTTCACAACCAACACCTGTAGTTGTTTATAATAATTAACAGATTTATCTGCGCTTATTTTTTCGTCATTAGGTTTTACGTTTCAACACTGGTTGGACAGGTACCTGCACTTATTTATATTCTGAGATAGCCTTCATAGTTTCCTGAAATTTTCACGCAGTCTGTATACAGCTCGGTTCCCCTTCTATTGTTTTATAATGTTATGCCCTATTTCACCGAGATTCAGTAAAGGGGGTTAAGCAGCCTGGGGCTGCCAAAATCCCCAACACTTAGACATTTGCCGAATTAATAGTTTTGCAGTAAATCCTTTTACACAATTAACACTATTTCAGAATATTGCCCAACTAATACTCATCATGTTTAAGTATAGTTACTTTTTCGTCATTAATTAATCCATCTTGAGACTGGTTAGATGCGTACTTCCATTGATTTCTATTCTGAGCGAGCCTACACATTTTCCTGAAATTCCTCAGCCTACATCTTTCACTATCTGTGTGCAGTAGTCTAACCTAGGTCCGCCTCTTCTTTTTTTCCTATTTCTGCTTCTAATATACGCCGCACTATTCTCTCATGTCGTAGTATGTAGCCTTTCATTTTATCTCTCCTATTTTTTACCGTTTTCCACATATTTCTTTCTTCCCCTACCATTTTTAGTATCTCTTCGTTCTTAACTGTGTCTGTCCATGATATCTTCCTCATACGTCTCTAGCACCACATTTCAAAGGATTCTACCTTTCTTTGTCCGCTTCTCCTACTGTGCAGGCTTCACACCCGTACAGTCCTGTGCTCCACACACATGTTTTAAGCAATTTTTTCCTTGTTTCTATGTTTATTGTCTTTGAACACAGTAGTTGCTTTTTCTCGTTAAATGTAGCACGACATTGTGCTAATCTTTGTTTTATATCTTTTTCGCTTTTTCCATCTTGCGTTATTAGACTTCTTAGGTAGCAGAAACTCTTAACCTCTTGTATGTTCGTGTTACATATTTGTATTCTTGTTTTTGATTTATTTTCTCCTCCTTTGCATACTAGTACTTTAGTTTTAGTTTTGTTAATTTCCATGCCGTATCTCTCTGTTAGAACCGTTTCAATTTCATTAACAGCAGCTTCTAACTCTTCCTTCCTAGATGCTAATATCGCTATATCATCTGCAAATCTGAGCATATCAGTCTTTTGTCTCTGCATATTAATTTCAAATGTCTTCCTGCATTTGACAGTATTCATTGCCTCTTAAATGTACAATTTAAAAATTAACACGGATAGGGCACATCGCTGTCTCACCCCTTTGCTAAAGTTTACTTCTCTACGTTCCTGCTCTAACTCTTTTATTCTGTTTGCCCTTTGTATAAGCCATGTACTGTTTGTCTATCCCTATAACTCATTCCAATTGCTTTGAGTATTTCAAACATTTTTTTCCATTTTACATTGTCGAATGCTTCTTCCACATCTACAAACCCTATATACATGCTTTCCCCTTTTTTTATTGCTTTTTCCATTATCACATTATCACTCCCAGAGCTAAAATAGCCTCTCGTGTTCACCTGTTTCGCCTAAATCCAAATTGGTTTTTTCCTAGTATTTCTTCAGCTCGTTTTTCCATTCGTCTTTGTACAATTCTAGTTAATATTTTTGACACGTGCGCTGTCAAACTTATTGTTCGAAAATTTTCGCATTCATCTGCGCCCTTTTTTTGGTATAGTTACTATGATGTTACGTTTGAAATCTTTGGGTATCTTGCCTGGCTCATACATATAGCTTACAAGTTGGAAGAGACGTTTCTGTTACTGCTTGTCCAGTGGTTTTTAGAGTTTCCGCTAGCACCTTATCTGTACCCGGCGCCTTACCATTTTTCAAACCCTTTAATGCTAATTCAAACTCATCTCTAAGTATAGGATACTCCAAGTCATCATGTTCAATGTCGGATTCCTGTTCTATTGCAGTTAGCTCCTTTCCTGCGTATAAATTCTCAGTATATTCTTGCCATGTACCCACTTTCTCTATATTTTCTATAATGACGTTTTCTCCCGCGTCCCTTATATTTCTGCTATACTGTTTTATATCCCTAAAGTTGATTGTAATTAGTTTGTATGCTTCATCTGTTTTGCCTCCTTTCATCTTGGTTTGTACCTCTTTGCGCTTTACATCAATCCATTGCTCTTTGGCATTAGCGAATAATTTCCCATTTTATGGTTTTGTATCTCTTTATTCCTGTTTCGTCTAACTGATTCTTGTATTTTCGTCTTTCTTCTATTAAATTCAGGATATCCTTTGTTATCCATGGCTCCTTGTTTTCTTTTTGTGTATACCCCAGAATATCTCTGGCCGCCATGTCTAGGCTGAATTTAATGTTATTTCATTCTGTTTCAACTTCCTTAGTATCAGATATTTTCCCGATACCCTTCAACAATTTATTTGACTTTTTTTCGAATCTTTCTTGACTATCTTTTTCATTTAGTTTCTCTTAGTCAAAGTGCCTCTTTCCGTTTTTTCCTTCAAATTTTTAAATTTAGTTGCGGGCTTCATAATTAAAATGTTGTGGATAGTGTCTATATTTGCTTCTAGGTAGCTTCTACAGTGTGTTACTTGATTCCAAACCGTTGTCTAACAAGAAAGTAATCTATTTGATATCTTCCTATATCTCCTGGGATCTTCCACGTAAAGCGTCTTCTAGCATGATGTCGAAATAATGTGTTTGTGATGATTAAATTGTTCTTGTCGCAAAATTCTACCAGCCTATTTCCTTTGTCGTTTCTGGTGCCTAAACCAAATAAACCTACTACGCCCCTTCCCTACCCTCACCAACCACTGCATTAAAATCCCCCATAATTATTGAATTTTTATGTCCTTTTGTGTATCTTAATATGTCTTCGATATCTTTGTAGTTCGGTTCTACCTCTTTGTCACTGTAGCTAGAGGTGGGCATGTATATTTGTATTATTACTGCGTTTACCGGTTTGGATTCTAATCTAACCATGAGTACTCTTTCGTTCTTTTGTAAGTAATTTTCTACACAGTACTCTATCTTTGTCCGCATAACTATTCCCACGCCCAAATTTCCTTCTTCTGCTCCTGTATGAATTACCCTGAAGTCTCCACCTTAAAAATTCGTCGCCTCTGGCTTCCGATCTTTGCTGATCCCTACTATGTCTAGTTGCTAACCTATTCATTTCGATTTTTATTTTCTCTAGCTTACCTACTTGATTCATGCTTCTAACGTTCCACGCTCCGATTCGCAAAATGTTCCCGACTCTTATTTTGAACTTTCCGATCGCATTCTGCGAAGTAGTCCCTTCCCGGAGATCCAAATGGGGGACAATTTAACTCCGGAATCTTTGACCCCATAAAATGCTATCATATTTATTACAATTTAAGTACGCCGTGTACTTGGGAGGTAATGTAGTGGTTTTTCGTTGCCTTCCACATCGCGGTAGTGTGTCTTAGACTGCAATACCGGCCCCTATGGTCTCTGCCAATCTAATTACCAAAAGAGCCTCTACCCTCTGTCTTAGTGTGGTTCCTCACTAACTACCCTACTACTTTGGTTGGACCTGTAATTTGTCTCTTTAGCTCATTAGAGCATCCAAGCCATTTCACCTGTTGTAGTAATCTAGAACTTCGGCAAGGTGCAGGTGTATTCGAAATGGCTTATTTAATTACCATAACCTAATTTTTAATTTGATCCTAGTGTTTATATAAAAAATTTGGACAAACCTATGTACAGTGGACGGTCCTGCTGTTGCCCGATATTATATTTTCGATATCAAAATAGTCATAACACCATATGCTTGCGCATTGTCCACAAGTAACTCTTAATAAGGAAATAAAAAAAAATTGTAACAAAAAATTATAGTTTTACCTAAAGAAACCATCTACGAGTCGAAATCTATTTCGCTGTAGCTATAAAAAAATTATTAGAAAAAAACGTCAAATAGAAGTGTACTTTAAATTTTTCTATAGAAAATTTTTAGGTCAGTTAAAGTGACACTTCATCTCTAAACAGATACCGAACAGCAACAGTTATCGTCATAGGCACGCACACTCCGACGATTTGAGCAAAGTAAGTTCAATTTCCACACAGCAACATCTCTGATCGAGAGGTGAGAAACCTGTAAACCTAAAGAAAAGGCAGAACCAATTTTCCATGAAAAAAATAATCAAAACAATGTAGAGAAGGAACACCAATTTTACAACATGGATTGGCGTTTTCCGTTATTAGGGGTACAGAAAAAAAAGCGCTTCATCCGAGTAAAAAAAATATTTAAACTTTTTTTCACAAATTGCTACAACAAAAAAGGGTTCCAATTGCAATAAGTGCTTAGTGTATTGAATTTTATCTCTGGAAAATAACAGCAGCGATTTTATCATGAATGGAATCATTCCTAAATCGAAAGAATCATATATCAGGAAAATTGTACTATAGAAACCGGAACAATTGGTATGCATAATTAATCAATGAAAATCATACCAATGCACCGATAATGAAAGGTGTTTAAATACCATTTTATTCCTAGTATTATTTTATTTGTTAAACAACGAATTTTCACCAACAATCTAATAGATCTTACTCATTTCAGCAAATATAAATGTACAGTCTGTAGTGCGAGTGTTCGACTCGGCGACTAGAACGTACTACTTTCGCAAGCGTCACTATAACCATCGCTATTATTTTCCAATAGACACCGATATGTAGATGAAAGAAACGGCAAATTGCAATTAAATTAAACTCGCTAATCGCACGTGCAGGAAACCCATTTTTATATATAAAAGTTGGAATAATATTTTTAAATATTTTGAGAATATGATTTGAGAAGGTACACGAGTTAAGGTTCGTGGCTTCGAGCGGTCCTTTTTAAAAAGACTTCTTTGAACTTTAACACATTTATTTGGTTTAATACAGAATTTAATTATTGAATTTTAACAAACTTGAATTATACATCTAAGTCGAAATACTTTAATTAATTGTACAGTGAGTTACCAGTGAACTGCAAGGTTAAAGCTGAACGTCTGATGAACTGACTAGGAGTGGAGCTCCTGGTCCTTATATAACTTTCTCCCCTTCACAATACTGTGGGAACCTGCGGACGTACTGTCCGCTTACACTTTACAATACTTAGTTGCTATCTTAAAAGCTATTCATAAATACAATGTTGCAGGCTTATTCTGCGTAATCACGGTACGTGACATCCGTCGACCGTCTGTGACCTGACTTTTGCAGTGTCACTTATCCTTGGGCTACTTTATAGCGTTTCCACTGGTGGGAACTGAAATCATAATAATATAATGTAATAAAATGTTGCAACGACATTGTTGCACTGTCCTAACATTTCTTAATGTTTCCTAATATTTCCTAATACAGATATTAGTTTTATATATATAATAGATGGGGGTTCCTATAACTCCTCCCAACGTACATTAAAAATTAAGGGTTTTTTTCTTGATTTTTAATTAAATTCGTTTTCGTTTAATCTCATTTAAAATTCATATTTTCTAGGGGTACATTTGTTTGTTTGGGTTTCTTAAATTTAAAACTGTTTTCTTTATTATTCGTAAATCTAATACATATTTTGTACGTTACATAAATGGTCAATAAAATAGTTAATAAAATCAATATAATTGTCCATACACTAATATTATCATAGTGCACTTTGGGCGTCTTGATCTCGTTCAATTTTTCTTTGTATTCTTCCATGAATTTCATGGCGTGGTTTAAGTTGTCTAATTCCAGGTGTTCTAATTGCACTGGTTTTTGAAGGGTTTCTTCATCTTCTTTTTGGTTAATCTTGATTTGCAGATCGGGTAGATTTGCTAATTTCTTGCTTTGTACTGGATCTTGGTAAACTCTAATTATTTCGTTTTTTAATTTTAAATAACAATTTTCCTTAAGGGTGATTAATTTACTTCCGGTTAATGCTAAATTACTTTCATCTTGATTGCAATACATTGTTGCGATTACTTCGGTGGGAAAAATGGCTATCCATTTATATTCCGTTACTTTCTGAATTTTCATGTTGTTGATTGATATAGGTGTGGCTTCACAATTTTCATAGTGATTGGTACATTTTAGTAGTTGTACTTCGCAAGGGATGTCTTCTTGAATTGTTGTTGTTGTCAATGATTGGCATAAGTATTGACTGGGTGTGACTTCATTACATTTGTCGTTGGTATAACCATATCTTTGTTCATTTAAGGATAGGAATTTGGTTTGTGGAATAATAACTTGGTATGTGCTAGTCATTTTCATTGGAAAAGCAAATAAGTGATAATAATTATAACTGTTAATCTCTACTATTGGTATTTCTATTAAAAATGTTATATCGTTGTTTTTTACATAGCCTTTAACTATGGCTATTTTTTCAAATATTAAAATGTTTGATTCTAATACTTCGAAAGGTAATTTACTGTTAGTTATAAAAGATTTTATTCTCAATAATTCTTTTAATAAATCTATTGGTTCTATGATACTTGAATGTAGGGTATTTAATTTTGCAAAGGTTACTGCGTTTTCTAATGTTGCTAGGATTTGTTGAATTAAAGTTAGGGTTGATATTATTTGGTTATATATCGTATTGAATCTGATTAAATCTCGCATGCCTAACATGGTAGTTCGCATGTTATTTTCTAAGGTTTCTATTCGATTGGCTATACTATCTTGATTTCTAACTAATTTTCTAAGGGTTTCATTAAATTTGATGATCGTTGATTGTGTTAAGGATATTTGATTACTGATTATAGTTTTAATGTCGTTTTGATTTTCTATTAATTGTTGTATCGCGTTATCATAGCGTTCTGCGTCTTGGTTATCTAAATTTCCGGTAATTGCTTTAATTACGTTTCCTAATCCGTTGATTAGTCCTCGTTTTTTTCTCGTCATTTGTTCTGTAGGTATTAGTCGATTAAATTTGTCTTCGATATTTTTCAAGATACTTTCTGTTATACTGTCGTAGTTCATCATTTCTATTGCGTATTCTTTTCCGAATTTTGTTGTGTAAATTGATTATTTTAGTCGAAAATAATTATTTTTGATTATTTGAAATTCTTGTTCTAGCTCGGTTAAATCGAATTTTTGTGCAAAGGTCCAATAATCTATGGTGTTTTGCATACTGCCTAATTTAATTGGTAGTATACCGGGGTTGTTCTTTATGTCTTCAATTATAATTTCTGTGTCCGTTCTACCTGGGTGGAGGTTGACGGTAAGGGTGACGATTGTCCATCTGAAAGTACAGGGTGTCTTAAATTTTTGAGGTGAACATATTTAGTTATCTTGCCGTCGTCTATCGCGGCTACGTTTTTGTCTGATATTCGTTTGATTTTAAAGGGTCCTAAATTTCTCGGTGCCGTTTTGTGTCTTTTACTTTGGTAATTTTTCTCGAATACGGTTTGTCCTATGGAAAATTTGTTTATGTCTGAGTTTTTATTACGGGTCGCGGTAATTCGCTCTTTATCGTTATCTAATATGTCCTTTACTTTGTCATAGGTTATTTTTAGTTTCTCCTTGTGGTCTTTAGCGTATTGCTGATAGATTTCTTTGTTATACTGTATATCGTAGGGGTTGCGTGAATCTGAATGTCCTAAGGTTAGTTCTAAGGGTGTAAAATTTGTAGTTGAATGAATCGTGTTATTATACGCGATTAATGCGTATGACATTAAATTGGTTATGTGTTCCTTCTTGTAATTTATTCTTAATAGTCTGATCTGTTCTAATAGGGTTGAATGTAGTCTCTCAATTAGTCCGTTTGATTCAGGGTGATTTTCCGTTATAAAGTGTATTTTTATTTTGTGTAATTCTAAAGTGTTTTGAATTGTTTCGTTTTTGAATTCGCTTCCGTTATCTAATGTTATCGTTTCGGGCGTTCCGTAAAATGTAAAATAGTGTAGAAATCCTTGGGTTACGTCTATACTATTTTTAGAAGTGATTGGTATTGCTTGTCCTATTTTCGTAAATGCGTCCACGATTGTTAGGTAACTTTGTGCTTCTACTACTAGAGTATCTGCATGTAATTTCTGGAAAGGTTTGTCTGGTGTTTTAGTTAACATTAAGGGTATCTTTGGGGGTTTTCTGTCATATTTGGCTTTATCACATAATTCGCACTGGTTGATAAAGTCTGTAGTTAATTCTTTCATGTCCTTGAAATAGTAGCGTCTCATAATTTGTTTTAGGGTCTCGTTTATTCCTCGATGGTTGGTCTTTCCTTCGTGTTGGTTTCTTATTACGTCATTTATTTCGTCTGGGTCGTCTAGTGTTATTAATTTTCTTGTGCATCTTATAAGTTCGGGGCCAGAATTGTTAAATAGTTTTACATATATTTCTGAAAATCGTTTATATAGGTTTTCCGTGTTGAAGTAAAAGTAAAATCGTTTTTTCTCGGGGGTGTATTCCTTTAATATTTTAATTATCTGTGATTCATTGTCGTCTTTAGCTATTTGAATTTTGTAAATTTTCTTATTATCCACTTTCGTGTATTTAACAGGGTTGGGGTTGTTTAAAACTTCTGTGATTATAAATTGATTGGGTTTCATGTCAATAGCTTCGTTTAAAATTTTTATTGCGGTTTCCGGTTCGTCATTTTGTGTTGAATGTATGGTTTCCATTTCTTCTGGGTCTTCTCTGACTTCGGTTTCGTCTATGTTTCCTGCTAATGATTCTGTCTCAAGTGCGTTAAGTTGGATTCTACTTAAGGCGTCTGCATTATTGTTGTAAATTCCCTTTTTGTATATGATGTCATAATCATATTCTTCTAGTCTAATTCTCCATCTTTGTAATTTCGAGTTAGGTTCTTTGAGTTTGCATAGCCAAACTAATGGTCTATGAACGGTATATATATATAGAATTTCCGTCCGTATAGGTACGGTCTGAAATATTTTGTTGCCCAAATTATGGCTAACAATTCTTTCTCTATCGTACTGTATCGTTGTTCTGTTTCATTGAGGGTTCTTGATGCGTAACTGATAGGTTTGTCGTTACCTACTGTTCCTTGGCTTAATACTGCGCCTAAGGCTACATTTGATGCGTCTGTTGTTAATATGAATGGTTTCGAAAAGTCTGGGTATTCTAATACGGGGTGATTTGTTAAAATGCTTTTGATTTTGTCTACTGCTTTTATAAATTCTGGGGTATGTACAATTTTGTTTCCCTTTTTTAAACAATTGGTTAGGGGCTTTGTTATTTGAGCATAACCTTTTATAAATTTTCTGTAATATCCGCTAAGGCCTAAAAATCCTTTAATTTCTTTATTCGTTTTGGGTATAGGGTAATTTAATACAGCGTTTGTTTTGTCGGGGTTTGGCATCACTCCTTGGGGTGTTATTACGTGTCCTAAAAAGGTTACTTCTTTCTGTAGAAATTCGCTTTTGTCTAGTTGTACTTTAAATTTTGCGGTTCTTAGTCTTTCGAACACTTCTCTTAATCTTTCTATGTGTTCCACTAATGATGTTGAATACACTATTATATCGTCTAGGTACACAAGGCATTTTTCGTTGTGTATCCCTCGTAGTATGTTATCCATTACTCGTTGAAAAGTTGCGGGTGCGTTCTTCAGTCCAAATGGCATCCGTTTATACTCGTAGTGTCCTCTAGGTGTGCTAAAGGCTGTTTTTTTGTGTATCTCCTTCTTCCATTTCCACTTGATGGTATCCTGATGCTAAGTCTAGCGTCGAAAAATATTGGCATTTGCCTAATTTGTCTAATATTTCTGTTATATTCGGTAACGGGTATTTGTCGTCTACCGTTTTTTCATTTAGTTTGCGGTAATCTATTACCATTCGGTATTTCCGTTTTCCTGATGCGTCTAGTTTCTTTGGTACTATTAGTACGGGGCTGCTCCATGGTGAATTGGAGTGTTGTATAATATCTTGATCTAATAGATCGGTTACTTGTCTGTCAGCTTCTTCCTGACTTGCCTGGGGTAATCTGTATGCTTTGGTGAATAGGGGTTTGTTATCCGTTAGCTCAATGTTGTGTTTAACTGTGTTTGTAAACGTTAGGGGTATTCCTTCGCAATGGAATATATCGCGGTATTCATAACATAATTTTTGTATTGCTTTTTGTTCTTCGTGATTTATGTCGCGGCTAAATCGGATGTTATTTAAATTTTGTTTTAACATTTCGTCATTTTCTGCGGGGTTGTAATTTTCGTTTGGGGATTCATCAATTTCCATTTCGTCAAAGTTTAATTCTTCTACATTTATCGGGTTTGTTAAAGATATTTCTACGGGGTAATCATTTGAGTTTATTATTGTTGTTGTGGCGTAATTATTTTTGGTTTTTACTAATGCGGTTGGGGTTTCTACTCCTTGTTGAAAAGTTATGTGGTTTATTATTACTAAGTTTTTATTTGAATCTACGGGGATTTTTATTTTTTTTCCGTTCGGGGTTCTAATGTATATTTTTCGTCTATTTGGGTATTTTGAAATTTAATGGGGATTCATCCATACTTGGTTCTTAATAATCGGTTTTTGATATCTATATTGGCTCCTAATTTTCTTAGAAGGTCCATTCCTAATAGTCCGTCATATTTGTCATTAAATTCAAATATGCAGAATTTGTGTTTCATCTTTACGTTAAAGGTTTTTGGTAATGGTATGTTTGCTACGAATTGGTGTATTGTTGTTTGATGGTCGGTTTTAATTTTAAAGGGTTCTCTTTCTACATAGTTTAGATAATGTTTTTTTACTGTTCGCGGGCTTATTAATGTTTTAGAAGATCCGGTATCGATTAGTAATTTAAATTCAGCGTGGGGTATTTCGATATAGGGTAATACAAGGTGATTCATATTATTTAGATTTATTACGTTAGGTCGTTTATAAAATGGTCCATTTGAAAATTTGAACATGTGTCCTCTTCGTCGTCTTCCTCGTAATTTTCTTGTGGTTCTTCGCGTTCATAATGGTTTGATCGATTCTGGTCATTATTCGTACACGGTTGATAATTATTATTCTGTTCGTCTTCATACTCTTCTACTTCCTGATGAAATAGCTCTTCTGAAGTGAAAGTGCGTTTTTGATTAGGGTTTGGTCTTATGTGCGTTATCTTCGTGTTGGGTCTGGTGTTACCAGATGAGGTATCCATTGGTGTAGGTTTGTAATAGTTATTGGGATTATTATTGTTTATCATCGGTGAGTTTCTATTAGGATTCGCGTTAAATGCTGGTCTTTGTTGATTTATATTTTGGTTAAATCTCGGTTGAAATGCGGGTCTTGAAAAGTTCGAGTTAAAAGTTGGTTGAAAGGTGGGTTTTGAATAGTTCGGGTAAAACGTTGGTTTTGTGAATTGTTTGTATTGGTTATTAAAGTTTGAGTTATTAAACTGTGGATTATTAGTTCGCGTTTGGTTTGTTTGTGCATTGAATGAGTTAAATTTTTGTTGTGAGTTTATTTGTCTTGCGTGTTGTATAGTTTTCATTGGCGTATAGCTTTTATTCGCGTTGGGGTTATATAGTCGGTTTCTGTAGTACATTACATTTTTTTCTTCGATTATCATATTCATTGCTTGTTCTAAGTTTTGGGGATGTTGAAATCTAATTTTGTCTGAAAGTCCCTCGGGTAGTGCATTTAGATAGGTATCTAATGCCATCTCGTCATACATTTTAGTTTTTATTAGTCTCACGTTTGGGTCGGTTTCTTCGATTTTGAGTTTTGTCAAGATTAAACTTCTTACATCTTGGCATCTCATTCCAAATTGATAGGGTGACTGGTTGTGTTCCATTCTCAGTCCGGTTAAGTCTCTTATTAAACATTTTAAGTTACGTTGATCGCCGAAATATGCGACTAATATCGGTTTAAACTGTTCCCACTCATCTACGTCCTCTCGACTGGCTATTAACGTTAGTGCCCTTCCGGTTAATTTACTGGTTATGAGGCGGATCAGTAAAGTGTTTCTGTCGTTGTCACCTGGCTTATAAAAGGTCTTTAAGAATATTTCGGAAGCCGAAATGTAATTACTGAGTAAGCAGGTATCATTTCCATTAAATGGCGGTATCATTTCGAGGTACAGCTTCATTTCATTAGTTATCTTGGCTGGGGTAATATTTGGGTAATTTTAAAAGAGTAAAAAAATTTTATTTTTTTTTTGAGAAAATTTGGTTTTATTTTGTAGTTTTTGGGTGTTATTTAATGAGTTTTACGCTTGGTATTAGTTTGGTTAAGTTTACTTTTGAATTGCCGATTTTTAATTTTAATTTCTAAAGTTTTGATGGGCTGGGTTATTTTTGTGGTAATTTATTGGGTGTGAATGTTTTGCGTTATTTGCGTCAGTTATTACTTCGCTAATGTTTTATTATGTCGATTTTATTTAGGTGCGTATTAATTCTCTCGTTGGTTTATGCGATTGTAAGGTGTCTGTAATGCTTACAATGTTATCTGCTACAGGATGTTGTTAGTCACTTAGTTGCATTTGCGTCTTTATTATAAGTTATATTTAATGTTATCGTGGGCGTAATTTATTACTCGCAGTGTTTTTATTCAATGAAATTTGTGAGATTTACTGAAATGTTTTCACGTTTGAATACGGTTGTAATTTAAGTTTTAGTACCGTACTTTATTTATTCGTTCTGAGTAGTTTTAGATTGATACTTAAATAAAGTTTCTGATTGTAATTTTATGCTGTTTTTAATTTAACAATGCTGAAAGGTTTCGCGATGTATTTAAATATCTTTTTACTGTGATTTATTATTAGATTTTTATGCGTGTTTATAAAAGGTTAGTTTCTATTCACTTTGATGAAGTATGATGAGATATTACGTTCAATTTGAATTCGCGCTTCGTTATTTCTCGTATTAAGATGTGGTTTTTTAATAATAGAATGCGATTTGTCTATTTATGGATGGTATTTGCGTTTGAATCGTGGTGTTATAAGGTTTTGATTTTTTAATTGCTCGTTTTGCTTTCGCGTTTTTTATTCTTGGTGTATTTAATTTTGTGAGTCAGTTAATTCTTTTATTGGGATTATAAATTTTTATTTCTTGTGTTAGTTGGGATTGTAGAATTAGAAATTCTAAGATTTGTTGCGTTAGTTAAGATTGAATTAGAAATTCTAAAAATTTCTTGCGTTAGTTAAGGTTGTCGAGTTAGAGGTTTTTAAAAATTTTTTCGCGCCCGTTAAGATTTAGTTCAGCAATCTTAAGAGGTTTGATTTTGTTTCTAAGAATTTTTCTTACGTTAATTAAAACGTTTTCTAGTCTCTTGCGCTTTGCGACTTTTTTAATAATTGTCTCTAGTTTTTGTTTCAGAATAATTTTTCTCAGTTCTTAGTTTCAGAATTTTTTTGTTGTCTCAAGTTTTCGTAAATTTCTCATATATACAAGTAAAATAATAATAAAATTTCAATAAAGGCTTGAAGATAATCTCTAGCAATTGCTAAGTCGATTATTTTCAACAATTGGCATAAAATATTTGTAACAATAGTTAACATATACATAAATAAATTCATAAATCGTAAACTAGCAAATATCAATTGTCTTTGTTAATAATAAAATAAATTTTAATTGGTTTAGGAAAATGAACTTACACTATTTGCTTGGTTGCTCTCATTGATTTGTTTTCTTTGTTTCTGTTTTTTCTTTTGGGCTTCTTGGATTTGATCTATTCTTGTATCGCCTCCAATTTTTCTTTTGTTGAATTCGAACTATGCTTGTTTCTCCTTCAACGGCTGGATTTGAACGATGCGTGTTTCTTCTCCAGTTTTTGGTTTTGTTCTGCCAAAATCGGAATTGAAATTCCCGGACCACCAGTTCCCCGAAGTTGGATTCGCTAGTGCCCTTCTGACATCCGTTACGACTGCGCCAGTTAAGGTTCGTGGCTTCGAGCGGTCCTTTTTAAAAAGACTTCTTTGAACTTTAACACATTTATTTGTTTTAATACAGAATTTAATTATTGAATTTTAACAAACTTGAATTATACATCTAAGTCGAAATACCTTAATTAATTGTACAGTGAGTTACCAGTGAACTGCAAGGTTAAAGCTGAACGTCTGATGAACTGACTAGGAGTGGAGCTCCTGGTCCTTATATAACTTTCTCCCCATCACAATACTGTGGGAACCTGCGGACGTAATGTCCGCTTACACTTTACAATACTTAGTTGCTATCTTAAAAGCTATTCATAAATACAATGTTGCAGGCTTATTCTGCGTAATCACGGTACGTGACATCCGTCGACCGTCTGTGACCTGACTTTTGCAGTGTCACTTATCCTTGGGCTACTTTGTAGCGTTTCCACTCGTGGGAACTGAAATCATAATAATATAATGTAATAAAATGTTGCAACGACATTGTTGCACTGTCCTAACATTTCTTAATGTTTCCTAATATTTCCTAATACAGATATTAGTTTTATATATATATAATAGATGGGGGTTCCTATAACTCACGTTGCTGATAACCAAAGACATTTCCGATGTTATATAAAAAATAGAGATAGTTTAAGGTACTTTAAATTATACTAAATATATTAGTAAAATTCTACAGGGTAATGAAATTTAGAAGAAAGCCGGAAACGTTTAACAAATTCGCAAATGACCGTAAATACAGTAAGAAATATGATATTTAATTACATAAGAAGAAGATATTTGCGTGCAGGAACTGTACGTATCAAGTGCATTAACTGAAACTTGCTGAGGATTATAGAAATACCAGCAATTCGGACAAAAATAGTTGAAAGCGCAAGAAACGCTTAAGGCTGGTGATGTAGGGTTTCAAAATTTTTAGCATTAGGTTAATGATTGGAACATTACAGTTTGTCGTGGTACAGGTAGACTATAGAACGAATTGCTCTGCAAACCTTATTAATCCACGAAGCTTTCTCTTTTATCTAGAATTGTGGGTATCAGAGGCAAGTTTGTTATTTGTTCCCATGAAGCAACTGATGAGTTAGCAAAACAGAATATGTCTATACCACATTAGAATTAGATAATTACAATGTAACAAATTAACGTGAGGAATAGCAGTGCGTTATCACGTGTATAAGATAAGCTTGGCAGTAGTTTAGCTGTGGAAAAGCTGGAACGCATGCAAAAACCTTTGCAGTATTTGTGATCAAAAATAGGATATTTGTGTTATGGGCGTACAGGTGTATCTGTATGTGTGTGTGTGTGTGTGTGTGTGTGTGTGTGTGTGTGTGTGTGAGAGAATGGCTCTAAAAGAGTGACAGGGGTCCAAGTGTGCGGACAAGCTGAAACGCAGACAAAAATCTCTCTTGCCTATGAAGGTTCTCAATACTTTTGACCAAAAATAGTATATGTGTTGTGATCATAAAGGTGTATATGTGTGCAGATATTAGCAATGAGAACGGTGCTTATAATAGTATTAATGCAAAGGGCGAGAAGGAAGGGAATTACGACAGCAACATAGCGTAAATTTTGACAGACCAACACCAAAAACGGCAAAAGGTGTAGAACGTCAAACAATATCGAGGGGTTTGTTTTAAAATTAGAAAATGCTAGAAAAATTCGGTTTTTTAAAAATTGATTTTGTGTTTAACGGCGTATACATAAAGCTAAACCGCTCACCAGGCGTCATTGATTGAAAATATTACGACTAAAAACTAAAATTTAAAAGTTCAAGATTTTTAAACTCAAGTTAAACCCGAAACTATCCAAGAATTGAACTATACATTGAGAGGATACACGGAAAAGCAAAGCAGCAATGCTGGGGTTTATAATACTCTTTGGGAGGAAATATTCTACAAATTAATATATTTATTGTAACCATACGTTCATACGAAAGGTAGTAGATGAAGAAAGAGAATGTTGACGGTCGAGAGTCTCCTACAAAATTATCGCTAAAATATATAGAAAAGTACAAGCAAAGACGTGGCCAAAAGTTTCGATAAATTGGCGTAGAACTTGCAAAAACAAGTATAGATACATTGCTACAAACAAACGGCTCCGTTCAAATAGATGGGCTTTCCGTGCAAATAAAATCGTGCGCAGGAAAGGTGAGTTTAAATAAGACCTTTCGTTTTGTCTTTCATTAAACCAATGACGTTTTTACTTACAAGAAGAATTTTATACATATAATCAGGATTATAAGCACTAGTATTAAATTTTTGTAAACTGGTTTTTATACAATCTTCGTGAGAATCATTGCACGTTACACTAAATAAAAGAACGACGGCTTTGATGTAGCATAATTCGCAATTACTTGCAAAATTTGCTTTCATAAAGCTTTAACAGATATTACACAATTCAATTTTTGGTAATTCTGCGTAGTCACATAAATTTCTGTACCTAAAACTGCTCCAAACGGTTTGAGCATGAATGTAGTCAGATTCTATAATGTGAGATTCATCAAGATTGCTATAATGGCATTCTACACGAGAAGGACCTTATTTCCTTAACTTTAAAATATCGTTCAAAGATACTCGTAATTAAAGATACACTTGCGCGTTAGCAATTTAATGCACTCTTATTTTATTGAAATAAATTCCTTTTTCAAAACTTTAACATTATCAAAGGACAATTCGCAGCCCAATTGTTCTAAAGCCATTAACATGAAGCGAAAGAAATCCAATAATCTAAAAGTTATATATGGGTCATTGTATTTCTTAGAAAATGTTTTATATTTTTCATTGTTTAAGCGAAAAACTTTTATCGGTCACTCGAATGCGTTAGCAAGTTCTTTAATAATAGAATGTGCATCATATTTGCTCAAATTATGATAGACTACTAGGATAATTGGAAACAGCCTAAAATTTAAGTTAGAAGTGCTATGTGCAATATCTCTTACAACACTATTTAGGTGATCGTGGTCAACAATCTATTCTTTGCCCGACAAGAAATCGATATCGTAAATAAAGTACGGTTTTTGCTGTGGAGACGGCTATAGTAGATGTTACACGAGCATTTCTAAAAATGCTCTTACGTAACAAATTGCAATATGCCTTAATTGTTGCACAAACTAAGAAATGCTATCTGTTCCTCTGTAGGAATTATAATAAGTACGAGATTGGTCAAAACCGCAATAAAAATAATATCCTATTGAAAACGGAATATGTTCCTGGTATTTAAAAGTGTTATCGAGTTCATGCTCTGTTTTTGTTCCTTAATATTACATACTAGGTCGGAATAAATTACAATCAGGATAGGCATCTTATACCTTGGTACAGTAATCCGAGCGGACAAGAGAAAAGTAAAATACTGTAAGCAAAGTAACAGTAATCCCGCACCGAGTACTGTAACAAAAACAAGGGAAGTTCAGAATTAATGCAGTGCTAGCTAAAAACATATAGTGGGTTGAGTCACACAGAAAGAAAAGTAAACCTCTGAAAAGGAATTTATTTACAAAACCTCTAATTGAAGAAAGATGTTATAAAAAAAAAGAAAACTAACCCGTTACAAAAACAATATTTGTACAAAATATTCCATACAGGACAAGTATTTATGCAAATAATAATTTACACCTTACACTGATATTTATGTAAAACAAATTTAATATATATAATATATTTCATAAATACTTGTACTGTATGGGATACTTTGTACAAATATTGTTTTTGTAGCGGGTTGGTTTTCCTTTTCTTTGTAACATGTTTCTTCAATTAGAGGTTTTGTAAATAAATTCCTTACTAGATGTTTACTTTTCTTTCTGTATGACCCACTCCACTATACGTTTTTAGCTAGCACTGCATTAATTCTGAACTCCCTCTTGTTTTTGTAACGTGATCCTTTTACAGCACGCCAATGATTAGTTTTGTTGAACACACTCCTAACCTCCTAATAGATAGTATGTAATTTGCAGTGTTGAGGAATGGTCGTTAGCCTCCTCGTTGCTGTATTGTTTGATTGATGAGTCCTTAATATACGTAGTTTACTGTGTACCTTTGATTTATATTAAAGCACTGGGAATGAGATACAAATACATATTATATCGAAATTTAAGTGTACAACGCGTATAAATAGTAATTATAGTAAAAACCTCGCTCATCCAGTTAAACTGGCTACCCTAAGCATGGTATCGAACAACAATACCTGAAGCTTGGAAAATACGTGTGATAGTAATTTGCAAAATTAAAGTTTTGTGATTTGTGGATGTTCTTTCGAGAAGTTTTGCACATATGCTACTGCCCGCAAAATTATGTTTATCGTTAAAACTGTAAGTAGCAATTATTTGTTTTGATGCTGCTCTTGAAGAATTCAGCTGTTTATTATCATGCAAGTTTCAAACAGGTTGAGTTTGACGTTTGTTGCACAAAATCGCTGGTTTTGTTTTGAAATGTTATATTATGGTCGCATCTTTGGGGGGAAAGTAACTATATTCTGAACTTTTACTACGAAAATATATTTTACGCATGAAATACTATATTGAATGCGTTGGACTATTGTTTTGTTTGTATACAGTGTATAAAGAACATTACGGTCCAAAATATATGCATAGAACATTTGCATATTTCATTAATGCCTTTGACTAGAAGTGGTGCTACAGGTAATTTAAGCACAATGACAACAAATAGTGTTTATTGAATTCGCCGCTTTATTAAACAAAATCGGTTCTGTTTCAGGTAATAACGGCGATACTAGCACATCCAAACGTGAAACCACCACCATTATAGCTGAAAAGAATCATGGTAAGTTTTCACAATGTACGACAACATTCGATGGTTCTGATTCATCAGATGATCAACAATTTTCTAAATGCAATTTTAGTCTATAAAGATCGCTTAAACGTGTAATTTGGTATATTTACCTACCGCGCGAGGGTATCCAATTAACAATAAATAATAAATGACAGGACCTCTAGCACTATCTTACCCTCACGTTACGGGACGTTGCCTCGCAAGCTGCAGCAGTCGGTGAGAGGGGGGGTTCATTAAACAAACACACTGAGACGAAATTCCGATTGTTTTATTAAATGGGCTACTAACTAAAACTTCAACTAATTACATATGCATAACAAAAATATACAGTAAATAACATTATTTACAATAGGGCGCCACCATGGGAATTAAACGGCCCATGGACCAATCGCGGTAATAGCTCTCGTCGCACTTTGTTCGTGGGCAATGAACCAAGATTGCAGGACAGAAAATAAGTCACTTCACAGGGGCTAATCTTTTAATGTCTCCGGCTAGCACAAACACAACTTAACTAAACTAAACTAAGATCCTTATTTTATGAATATTAATAACAGTTCTGGGTGAAACCACCCCAATACAATAATTAATTAATTCTACCGTAGTCTACTTAACTTGCTTATGGCGACGACCCTCCTTTAACCACTGGGTCATCAACACCAGGAAAAATACGACCTTCTCAAGGATCAAATAGTACAGTAACGTGACTCCTGACCTGAGCTTTGCATACTCAGGTAGTCTCGTGGCTTAGTGATTAACGGCCTCTGACACCGTCGAAACACAATATAATAGAAGACCCTTCTAAAACGATGCGGTCTTCAAAACAATAATCTAACGGCTCAATTTACTTGAACTGAGCTTTAACCCGGAGTTGTATTTTATGGAAGTCGACAAATACTGTATTTAAACAAATAACTGACTTATGCTGCATAACACAGCCTTGAGTTCATGGTAATACCACATATACTAATTACTTACTCAGAGAAATAATTAACTTAGAACATAACGGCACGCACTTGACTTTAGAGATATAAAACACTTCACTCAATCTGGCAAATAACAGCCAGCTTCAACCTCTAACGCGTCTGGAAATAAACAACCCCGATTACCACCGGCTGGCATCCTTATATACATTTAAGTTAATTGAAAAATAACCCCTTTTTTGGCTCTCTTACTCGACTTAGGATACGCCGGTCGTAAATCTTTAAGATTAATTAAACTGCCAATTGCACTAAGATAGCCACACAAGTAGATTTCGGAACTAATTTTTAGTTGAATACTCCGCTAATTGAAAAATTCCTTCCAACCACCCTGACATAAATAGGATCTTAGAACATGATTGACATCTAATCATAGATAGCAACTAATCTCACATGTTTAGTGCTTTTGAAGTAAAGTGTCTTTAGAAAAATCAATTAACTCTTGGATTATATCTTCCTGGAACTTCGCTAGGAAGCTACTTGGGTGATCTTGCAGCCGCTTACAATTGCAGACATATTTATGCTACAAGACCTTCATTCTAATAATTAAAATGCTAAAATTAAACTAGAAAATAACTATTTTTAGAAATAATAGAACTTTTAGAGCGTATTAAAACAGTATGTTACACAGCTCCCTCGAAAAATTGAAATTGCTCTTAGGAATTTCAAGAAAATTGAAAAAATAAATGTAGAAATTAACACATCCAACCGCAATTATGTTTAAGACAACTGAGTCTTTTCAGAAAATTGGCGCAAGAAAAAATAAAAATTGGAAAATAAAATATTAGTGAGGTTTTAGGTATTGGACGTGGAACACCCCTAGCGGTTTTCCGTCCATGGAAGATAGTCAATAAGTGGTAGAACCTAAAGCTTCTATCACCTTTGCTTCAAGGAACTTCGGAGCTAATTTTATATTGAAGTGTTTAGAAGCATCTGATAATATAAAATTGCGCTTCCACACTAAATCCCCTACTTTGAAATTTACTGGTCTGCGCCTTAAATTGTAAGAGTGCGTATTACGTTCATACGCCAAATGTATGTTTTTCTGAACTTCTTTAAAGATGGGCGATAATTCATTGAGGTCTTGAACCAATTGTTCACGAGTATCAATTGCCAGATCCTCTGGATTCAAATCCTTTAACTTATTATAAAATTCCCCGGTCAGAGGAACCGTGCGTCCAAAAGCTAAAAATGTTGGGAAATATTTTGTGGATTCATGAACAGCATTACGAAGCGCATGGGCAATTTTGTAAATATTATCGTCCCAATTCTTCTGAGAATCTTGAATGTAACTGCGAATGGCAGCTCCAATTACCTTGTTAACGCGTTCTACATAATTAACTTGAGGATGGTAGCTGGCGTTAAACCAAACCGAAGGTATTTTATAATTTGTCATGAGATTAGAAAATAAATTACTTTTAAATTGAGGGCCATTATCTATCATACAAATTTGAGGTACCCCATATACCAAAAATACAAAATTTTCCAGGTAATTACAAATTTGTTTTGTTGAAGCGCTGCGCATGGGATGCAATAAAGTGAATTTTGTAAACCAGTCAGTGACAACTAAAAGGTAAGTATTCCCCAATTTCGAGCGCGGAAAGAGCCCCATTAAATCAATAGACAAACATTGAAACGGAAATGAAACTTTTTTCTCTTTGCCCATAAAACCATAATGGTTGAACGTGCTGGATTTGCTTTAGCAGCACGTATCACATTTACTAATGTATTTAGAAATATATGACCGCATTTTGGGCCAGTAATAGAGCTCTTTGATTTTTGTGTATGTTTTAAATACACCCAAATGGGCCGAAACTGGATCATCATGGCATTCTTTTAAAATTTGTGCACGGCATGATTTCGGCACTACTAATTTCCACTCAATTAAATTGGCTTTGATATTCAAATTATTCGGAATAAACTTATACATTTTATCATTTTCTATTCTCCAAGCGGGATATAGATTTGGCTTTTCCTTAATATTATTTAACATGTTTTTGTAGCAATCCTCGACCTCGTCTAAAGAAAATTTTAAAGAATTAATAGCATAGGCTCCACTAGGAGCTCGGGATAATGTATCTGGTACCACATTAAATTTACCCTTCCTGTGGATAACTTCGAAATCAAATTGTTGGAGTTTCACACTCCATCTAGCTAAACGTCCCGCAGGATCTTTTAAGTTGTGGAGCCAAATTAAAGAATGATGGTCCGTGATGACCTTAAAATGAGTTCCTTCAATATATGGTCGGAATTTTTGAATAGCAAAACACACCGCCAAAAGTTCCCGTTCTGTGACTGAATAATTTTTCTCTGCTGAATTTAAACTGCGAGAAGCATAAGCAATTACATGTTCTTCGTCTCCTTCTCCCTGAGTTAAAACGCAACCAACGCCGTAATTTGAGGCGTCACATTGTAAAGAAAAAACTTTCGAAAAATCAGGACTCCTTAAAACAGGAGCCTTTGTAAGAACATCTTTAATTTTTTCAAACGAAATAAGAGCCTCGTCCGTCCATTTAATCGCTTGCGATTTTCTCTTTCCCTTTAATAAATCATTGATAGGTGCTATAATTGTGGCAAAATCTAAAACAAAACGCCTATACCAAGAGCACATACCGGTGAATCAGTTCGGAGACCATCTTTATTCACAATATATCCCAGATATTGTAACTCTGGTTTACAAAACTCACATTTTGAAATGTTAATAGTTAAATTAGCGCCTTTCAACTTCTCATACACTTCGTTCAGAATTCTAATATGTTCCTTAAATGTGCTTGAAATAATAATTATATCATCTAAATAAACAAATACCGATTGGGATAATGAAAAATCAAAAATAGAGTCCATGAGCCTCTGTAATGTGCCTGGAGCATTAGCCAAACCCCTCGGCATTACATTATATTGAAATAATCCGCGCCTTGGAACAGTAAAGGCTGTTTTTTCTTTGCTTTCGTCACTCAGGGGCAATTGCCAGAAGGCTATTTTTAAATCGATTGAACTGAGATATTTCGCATTGCGTAATCTATCAAGAATGTCATTTACAAACGGAATGGGATACGCGTCTTTTTTTGTAATTGAATTTAGTCGTTTAGCGTCTAAACATACACGAAATTCACCTTTTGCTTTTTTCTTTACTAATAGCATGGGGGAGTTCCACGGGCTATTGCTTGGGCTAATAATGCCTTGTTCAAGCATCGCATCAATTTCTTTATTAGGATGTTCCAGCATCGCCGGTGATAATGGGTAATACCTTTGTTTAATTGGTTCAACGTCTTCCGTTGTAATATGATGTGAAATTTTTGTGGTTCGGCCTAAGGTAGGACGATCCAGGGATTGAAATAAAGAAATAACATTGTTTAATTCAAATTTCTGGACTTCATTTAAATCGGTCCTAACTTTAATGAAATTTAATTTATTCGTTTCCGCAGAATGAGCATAAAATTCATTTTTTGAAAAATCTACTTTCAGTTCAAATAATTGACAAAAATCAATCCCTAACGTTAGGGTACACTCTATTGAGTCTGAAACTAAAACATTTAAAGACCGAGTAACCCCGTTTATAGTCAAGGGCAAATTAATTGATCCTAAAATTGATTGTGAAGTGCCATCTGCGGTTGTTAATATAGACGTTTTTACATTTTTAATTAATTCTAATTTATATTTATCCAATAAACACAGACCATGTCTGCCTAAAATAGAGGTATTCGCACCGGAATCCAACAGTGCGGTATAAGTTTCCTTAAATATCTTGATATTAATATAAGGTCTTGTATCACCTTTTACTTTATAAAAATTTGAAAAAACCTTAGATGATTTACAAAAATTTTTAACTTTTACTAACCATTCCGACCACGTCTTTTTGTCAGCAGCAATATTATTAAACGAGGAAAAGCAACGGCTGACTACGCGCTTTCCTGTCCTTAGTTTTTTGAATTATTTAAGCAGTTTGGACAATTTGTGGACGTAACCTCCCGCTGCCCACAAGAATAACAAAATATTCCGCGTTTCTCCGGACAAGTATGAAACGAGTGACCTCGTCTTTTACAGTTGAAACAAATAGTCGAAAATTTTGCTGTGTTTTTAAAATAATTCGAAACGCCGGACCGTGGTAAATTATAATTAGAAAATGAACTCTGTCAAACTTGGCGTTCTAAGATAACTGGTACGTTGGCAGAATCAGAATGTTCCTGTTTAATACAATTTGGAGGCTTAATGTCTTCTAAAACCTTACAACGAGAAATCAAGTGAGAAATGTCAGTCACTTCAACTAACGCCAGTTGCGTGGCGTAAAAAGTCTGTAAATTTCCTTTAATAATTTTTATTTGTTCCCGGACTGGAATGGAATCTTTTAATTGAGAAAATAAATTTACCATCTTTGAAATATAAATGGTAGGTGATTCCTCGGCGCCTTGCCGTCTAGATTTAATTAACATTAAAAGATTCTCTGCGTAATCGGCTGAAAGAAAATCTTGTTTTAATTTAGAAATTAATTGCTCCCATGAATTTATTGTACATCGCGTTGCTCTATACCAATCCAAGGCTAAACCGGTAACAAGATCAATAGCCCCTTCGAAAAGGTCATCTGACGAAACTTTCCTTGCAACTTGCAGTTCCTTGACGCGTTGAATAAGATTTAAAACCGATATAGAATCAGACTCACCCGAAAATTGTAATCCCCACTTGTGGATCGGGACTGAAATCGTTGTTTTATTCAAGGACTTAATTAGAGTACCTAAATCATTACAAGAAATCGAAACCGATGGAGTATTAATGGAAGAACCCGTTGATGCTCCAGGGCATGAAACATCTGCCGTTGGTGTTATTGTAGGATTTTTATTATCACTAGCCGAACAATTAGAAGGGTTATCATTAATCTCATTTTCCCCGTTTACCTGTTCTAAAATCTCAAAAGCTCTAATGCACTTAGAATGCAGTTCTTTATGTACCTCTAAAAATTCACTATCGAAATTGACATAATTTAGTCTCTTTGTTACATGAATTAACCTCGTGTTAAGTTTAATATAATCTTTCCTTTTAGGAAGAATGGTAAAAGAATTTAAAATGTTTTCTAATTCAAAAATCTTAAGTTTCAATAATTCAATTTCGTCCTTTTGAACGATTTCAATTTTTTCATACTCAGAAAAAACATTACTGTCGACTTTCTCAACAATGAGTTTTGTACGCAATAATTTTCGCTTTTCTAACACACTTAACTTTGTCGATTCAACGTTCCTAATTAAAAGCTCGTGACTGAGCTCGTCGCTTCTTAAAGCTTCCACTACATACATGATTACATAAAAGGTAAATGTCAACAATAGCAAAACCTGTTCCTAAATCACTAACATTAAACTGTAATTCTGCCTAACACTAAATAGTAATATAGAAATAAAACAATCTAAAACTTCGTCCGTGTGGTGTTTACCATATTTAAGATTTTAACCATGTTAATGCGCCAGTGTAATTTGGTATATTTACCTACCACGTGAGGGTATCCAATTAACAATAAATAATAAATGACAGGACATCTAGCACTATCTTACCTTCACGTTTCGGGACGTTGCCTCGCAAGCTGCAGCAGTCGGTGAGAGGGGAGTTCATTAAACAAACACACTGAGACGAAATTCCGATTGTTTTATTAAATGGGCTACTAACTAAAACTTCAACTAATTACATATGCACAACAAAAATATACAGTAAATAACATTATTTACAATAGGGCGCCACCATGGGAATTAAACGGCCCATGGACCAATCGCGGTAATAGCTCTCGTCGCACTTTGTTCGTGGGCGATAAACCAAGATTGCAGGACAGAAAATAAGTCACTTCACAGGGGCTAATCTTTTAAAGTCTCCGGCTAGCACAAACACAACTTAACTAAACTAAACTAAGATCCTTATTTTATGAATATTAATAACAGTTCTGGGTGAAACCACCCCAATACAATAATTAATGAATTCTACCGTAGTCTACTTAACTTGCTTATGGCGACGACCCTCCTTTAACGACTGGGTCATCAACACCAGGAAAAATACGACCTTCTCAAGGGTCAAATAGTACAGTAACGTGACTCCTGACCTGAGCTTTGCATACTCAGGTAGTCTCGTGGCTTAGTGATTAACGGCCTCTGACACCGTCAAAACACAATATAATAGAAAACCCTTCTAAAACGATGCGGTCTCCAAAACAATAATCTAACGGTTCAATTTACTTGAACTGAGCTTTAACCCGGAGTTGTATTTTATGGAAGTCGACAAGTACTGTATTTAAACAAATAACCGACTTATGCTGCATAACACAGCCTTGAGTTCATGGTAATACCACATATACTAATTACTTACTCAGAGAAATAATTAATTTAGAACATAACGGCACGCACTTGACTTCAGAGAAATGAAACACTTCACTCAATCTGGTAAATAACAGCCAGCTTCAACCTCTAACGCGTCTGGAAATAAACAACCCCGATTACCACCGGCTGGCATCCTTATATACATTTAAGTTAATTGAAAAATAACCCCTTTCTTGGATCTCTTATTCGACTTAGGATACGCCGGTCGTAAATCTTTAAGATTAATTAAACTGCCAATTGTTTTAAGATAGCCACACAACTAGATCCCGGAACTAATTTTTAGTTGAGTACTCCGCTAATTGAAAAATTCCTTCCGACCACCCTGACATAAATAGGATCCTAGAACATGATTGACATCTAATCATAGATAGCAACTAATCTGACATGTTTAGTGCCTTTGAAGTAAAGTGCCTTTAGAAAAATCAATTAACTCTTGGATTATATCTTCCTGGAACTTCGCTAGGAAGCTACTTGGGTGATCTTGCAGCCGCTTACAATTGCAGACATATTTATGCTACAATACCTTCATTCTAATGATTAGATTGCTAAAATTAAACTAGAAAATAACTATTTTTAGAAATAATAGAACTATTAAAGCGTATTAAAGCAGTATGTTACAAACGTTTCGACTGAAATGCCTACCGTGGATTATCTCTGTTGTTGGAAGGTATAAAAGCAAAATGATGACAGGGTGTTAAAAAGACAGTTCTTGACTGAAATAGTGCCGTTTGTTTATTAAAAGACGTATTTTCTAAGCGATCACCAGTTCATTTAATTTTTAGGAAATTTTTCAGTCGCAAACAAAGCGTTAATGAAAGTAGAGAAATATTTGTTTGTAAACAAAGGGCTTTGTTTTCACAGTTATCATACGATGTGAATGAAAGTATGGCTATTGACATGGTATACGGTTTATTTGGACCCGATATTAAAGAAAACCTTCCTTCGTCAAAAGGTTCGACCTTCAAGGATTTATTAACTCGCGCTCGTGGCGTTGAGCGGTCCTTGCAAGAAGTTTCTGTTGATGTCCATCGTAACCATAATTCTGTTAAAAACGATAGTCAAAAAGTAGTTTTGCAACGCGTTTTACGTTCTAGTTTTTCATATTGTAAAACGTATGATCATGTTAAAGAAGTTTGCCTTATACTGAAATCCAAGGAATCTAAAATACACTTTAACTACCGATACATCTTGAAGTATTAAATGTTTTAGATGTGGTGCGCCTGGCGTATTTCGCTCTGAGTGTACTAACTGCAATGTCAAAAACTCGACAGTATTATAGTCAAAGTTTATTCAATTTTGTTCAGCCACTACTGACGTACCTGTTTTGAATCAATCTATTTTGGGCGTTAGTATAAACTGTCGATATGGCAATTATACTTTGAACTCCGGTTCTACTGTTAGTTTAGCGAGTTACGGTCTTTACAGAATTTCTTTGAACGATGGCCAGAATTTTTCGTTAAAATTTGCTTTGCGAATGGCATAGTTCGTGATGAAGTGGTTTTAAGTACGGAAGTACAGGTTGCTCTTAAACATAAAACTGTCACTGTTACCGTCAACGTTTTGCCACATCCTCAAACTAAAGCTACGTTACTTGGTATTGATTTTAACACCAGTTTTGGCCTTGTTTTAGATATTTCCCGTAATCAATGATACCTAAACGATGATCCTGCTAGAAAAATAGTTGTTATGGTAATCTTCAGGTGAATCGTGAAAATATTAATTTTGTGTCTCTGCGCGAAGATAAAGAAGAATACCTCTTCTCAGAACAGT
The DNA here is from genome assembly GCA_036346225.1 of Platerodrilus igneus. Taxonomy (NCBI): domain Eukaryota; kingdom Metazoa; phylum Arthropoda; class Insecta; order Coleoptera; family Lycidae; genus Platerodrilus; species Platerodrilus igneus. Next base: position 824,857 of record JARFIW010000873.1, read on the forward strand.
GTATGATTATAGATACGTTTTCGGACGAACATTCCACTGTCTTTAAGATGGGCGGGAGCCCCCACCGACTTTGCGGTTCAAAGGATAAAGATTGCCGATCGTGATTCGATCTTGGTTCTACGTTATCCTCCGAAGTAGCCAAAAAGACAATTTTTAAAGGAAGAAATAGATTGCTCTCAGAAGATATAATTGAAGAATGTGAGTCATCTTGGGGATTCCCGGTCCTTCTTGTGCGTAAAAAGGATGGAAAGCTACGTATAGGTGTTGATTATAGAAGTTTGGATGCTATTACTGTTCCAGAGTCCTTCACCTTACCTCGCATCGAACAGCTTCTGCATACTTCTAAACGGACTGTGTACGTGAGTGCTATAGACTTACAGTTTGGATTTCTGCAAGTCCCTATAGCTGAGGAAAACAGAAACAAAACATGTTTTGTTACTCCAATCGGCACGTTTCGCTATCTTCGACTGGGATTTGGTCTTCAAAACGCTACGGCTGCTTTTCAGAGATTGATGTCTATATTTTGCAATTGTCTTGGTGACAAATACACTTGCGCATATTTGGACGATATTTTAGTGATATTATACAGTTTTAAAAAGCATGCTGATAATTTACATGCGGTTTTTGAAAGGCTTGAGTTATTTAAATTACGTGCACGTCGCGAAAAATGTTACTTTGTACGGAAATCCGTCAAATAGTTTGGTAAATCTTTTAAGTGACAACGGATAGATGGGGAGAAGATTAATAAATAAAAATTTTGTTCTTGTGTGAGGAGTATGTAAAAGAATTGTATTTTGAGTTATCTGAAATAAAGGCCACTATATTTAGAGAATTATGCGTGTGTTTGTACATCTAATCTACAGAGTTGTATATATGAGGTAATTAAAAATTAAATGCAAAAACTTTTCAATAATATGAAATTTGAACTATGGCGCCTAACCTGTCCACAGTGCAAATTTTGTATATTAATTTATTTAGACATATATTTGTATATTTATGAACTACACAGTATAAATGTATTAATTATTTTCGACGCATAAACGAGTGGTTATTATAAGAAATTCATCCATGTTTTACAAAAAAGGTCATGTTTTATATAAATTTACCTTCATATGCATATAAATCCATATAATTATATGACAACGAGCAACTCTCATGAGTAAATGCTCTAAAAGGATTTTTATTTGCAATTTAGTAACAAAAGAACCTGTCTTTAAAAGAAAAGTATATTAATTAAGTTATAGAAAGGTATAAACCACTAAATAAAATCACATAATGCATAAAAAGCGGGGTGAGCGACCTAGTTCTAGAATATACTGGAATGTTAATATAAAATCGTACGGATAACGACACGCTCAATGGCGATGGTTCGCGATTCTGATGGAACCGCCTAAAAAAAAAATAACGTCAAAAGAGTTTAACTTATTTAAATCCAATGCGCACACCTCACTGGAGATGAATGCTAATTGAATCGTTGAAGGCAAAGCATGCTACCATTGGTAGCATAATTTACTTAACTAAATTCGTACAAAAAATGTTTAAAAACTTGGTAACCAACAATTATTTAAAAATGTACCGATATGTGTATTTAAAACACTATTGTAAGAAAGAGTTTACTTTAAAATTTAAAGATTAAATTGAAGTATATTGAACACATATGATTTAAATTGTTTAATATTTTTTAAAACAATTTAACAAAGGATAAATAAAACATTGATATTTAAGAAATGATAGTCATTATGTTTTGGAAGTGTCAACGCTGGTGAACTAAAGCCAACAACGAGAAGATCCGTAACGCTCAAATTATAATAACTTGTTTAAATTGAAACCCGTATTCTCAGATTAAGTATTTAAGTTTCATAATAAAATTCTGTGTTCAAGTCAATTTAATTTAAAATTTTTTAAGGGTCTTTACAAATCCACGCACAGGATTCGTCACTACATAAAGTTAAATAAATATACTAAACTCAGTACATTTAGCACAATTGTTAAGAGAATAGGTGTTAAATTAAATAATTTCTATAGGTAATTGGTGTAAAAAGTAAGTATAATACAATGTGTCCCAAGTATCCAATAGTGGACACTTCAATATGTCATTTACCTAATGACAAGTAGAATTAGCGCAGCTGTAATTTTTCTAATACCGTTTGAAGGTGCCGTAGATGCGCTTCGTAGGTATTGTAGAAGAAAGTGAGATCGTCCAAGTATATTAGGACGAACTTGCGTCGGTATCCAACCAATACTTAGTAATTCATTAATATTTGAAAAGTGGTGAAAGTTCCTTTTAATCCAAACTGCATTACGGTGAATTAATAGCAAGCTGTTTGGGGTGGTGAATGCGGTCAACAGTTTACAGTTTGGAGTTTTTTCTAAGGGGATTTGCCCAATACCCTTATTTTAGGTCCAGTTTGGAAACTACTGTAGCGGTATTCAGATTCCGAAGAGTCTCGTGCATAATGGGTAGTAGGAACACCTCGTCCTCGGCGATGAAGTTCAGTTTGCTGTAGTCGACGCGGTATCTAGATTTTCCAGCGTTCCTTTCCACTATCAAGATGAACAAACTGCAATTTGAAGTGCTCTGTTGGATTATATGCATTAGAACATTGTCTCGACTTGTGTGGCCATTATCTTCTTTATGTGCAGAGAACATCTGTAGTGCTGCAGTCGGAGCGGTGTACGTGAGGCAGTTCTGTTGTCATGCTTAGTGCTGCCTATGTATTCGCCTTGGGATACACGTTGATAGTGTCGTTAGATTCGATCACCATGTCTTCGAAAGCAAACACCAGTTGCTTATGAAAGTAGTGATTAATTTGGTCAGGGCAGACATTAACCGTAGATGCTGTTTAAAGTGGCTCGTTTTTTGATGCGCATAATTTTGAAGTCAATGTTGCTTTTATCCTGGATAATAGACCACTTTTCGCCACTTTTCTACCGATTGGATTGAATTCTAACGTGGAATGGCCCGTTGCCCGTTTACCCAGCTGCGGCCAACGGGACAAATGTGATAAAAATATCTTTTCGGGCAAGAGTGGCACTTCGGCAGATCTGTGTCGTGTCAGTAACTCCTGGCGGCTTCAGAGTTTTAGCTGTCCTCTTAACCTGCAAATATTGTTCGACTTTGAATGCTTTAGCTATAAGGTCAATCACGCTGTTGGGTGCAAGGATCCCCAAGTGCACTTCTGCTGTAAGTGCTAGCCAACTGATAATCAATCAGGGGTCATTTTCAATGTGTTTTTTTAGACGGCCGACCCGCCGTTTCTTCTTTTGTGGAAAATTAGTAACGGTTTCTCCTAGCGATCGCTTATTACCTAGATACTGCGATTGCACGAGAGCGAGCCTCTCATGGTTATAGTATCGCTCCAGAAGTTGACCTATGAGGATGACCTTATCCAGGCTGCAAAGAATTACCAGCAGATTGTTGCGTTCTCAGTAAGTTGCTGCTCGATTTGCGGCAAGTTTAGCGTGTATATAGCAATAAGGAATTTCTTGGGATCTGCCATTGCTGATCCTGGGAATGTGGGTAGCTTGGGGTTCCTTGTAGTGGATGAGGTTCCACAAGTCCTCCTTTGTTACTGTGGTGATGTTGGGTGGTTACTGGTCTGACAAGTCCAGCAACTATATCGTATGATATGGGTTGGGTTGTTCGACCAGATCAATGGAGAATGATTTTAAAGAGAATTTTTGTGACTCAGATGACATATTTTGGTTCGGTACTTGTTAATTAGGATCGGGTGAAGATTATTTTAATACGTAAGTAGTCATTAGGAAAATTTTCTGTTTAAGCTTAAGCTGTAAATTGTTTTTACAAGCATTATCTATATCTGTGTACGTAAGAGATTGTTTAGATAACGTCTATAAAAAAAATATGTTTTTGATTGCATAGAAGATTGTTCATAGATGTCTCTTGAAATTTCTGTTTCAGTTCTTTTGGATAAAATCCACAACAAATTTTCCGTAGACTTAGCCAGACAAAGAATAGGACACGGTAAAATAGAAACTTCATACTTTCTATTGCATCTTCATTAATACAATTTAGGCAGTGCTGAAGTCACGACATCTTTCGAGGCTCCCAAAGAATAGGCATTGGTGTCACAGCATTATTTGTGGCGTTTCAACTTAGAGGCTAGAATAAATCGTTTGAAAATTAGACTCTCTTGTCTCGTAAGATTTTATGGAAGTTTTCTCTTTGTAATATATTTGAGTAGTTTCCAGTATGACTGATAGAATGAAAAAAATGCGTGAGGGTTTGAAAGCTGAAGAAGTGTAGCTTGGTTCTTAAAAAAGTGTTTATGTGGAAGATTTGAAAAAGGAGGATCCTGAGGTTAAGAAAGAACATAGTGTCGAAGAAAAATCTAAAACAATGGTTCTTTTATTAAATTTTAATAAAAACATGCAGGAAATCAGTTAAAAAAATTAAAAAAAAGTGCCAGAAGTAACTGAAAAGAATGAGAGAAATACAAAATAAATGTTTGAGAAATGCAGCAAATAAATAAATGAAAAAAAAAGAATAAAAAGGTATAAAAAACATAGGCGGCAAATTTGCTAAAAATACTCAAGAACTACGGGCGGAATCTAGAGGGAATATAGAAAAATTTGGGCAAAGTCTATGATTAGAAAGTGACAAGAATGAAAAGAGATTTAAAGAGACGAGTTAAAAACTACTTCGGGCTTAAAAGAAACTACGAAGACAATAGAGGAAATGAAATTTGAAATAAGACAAAAGATAGTAAAGATTTTAGAGGATATGAAAGACGTCAAAGAGGAAATTGTTCAAATAAAAGGAAACTAGGACGCACGTGAGAAAGAAACTAGTGAATATTTTAAAAAGTCAGATCACAAGGAAAAAGAACTAGAGGGAAACTACAAAATGGGTTTTAAAGCATTTAGAAATGATTTGGAAAATCTTAAAACAGACTTGGGAAATAAAGATAAAATCTAGAAAATAGGTTTGAAAATAGTCATGTTAAGAAACCGATGAGATGGAGTCTAACTAGTGTTCCATTGGAACAGCATTCAAAATTTTATGGGGACACTGTCCGTGAAGGTATCTTTAAACAACGTAAAAACTTTAACACGGGGCATTTGGGATGAACATGCTAAGTTGAATATTGTAAGGTCTATGTTAAAAAGTAGTGTGGAAATTTTGTTTGGATTGATCGAAAGTGGGTTAAACTCTTTAAAGATTTCAAGATCAAAATCTTAAAATATTTCTAAGAAAGTAACCAGCAATCTAAGATTAGAGGTAATTTACTTATGGGCAAGTATTGCAGTGATTCTGCCATGACAAGGGAGTTGTATGTCATAAAGGAATATATTGTTGCCAAACAACTTGATCCTGCTTTAAAGGATAAGCAAATTATCATATATTTAGCAAGACACTTCAAAACGGAGGTAAGGCAATGCATTGGCTTACAAAATATTATAGATAAAAACATGTTTTTGGAGTATCTTTAACGATGAGATGGGTCAACCAAGGAGGATAGATACCAGACCAAGGAGCCAGCCCATGAATGCATTTAGGTTTCAAAGAAGTAGTAGACAGGAGATGTACTATATTCAGAAAAGTAAATGGAGCGGAGAAAATGCCATCAGAAGAGACGGGCGAAGAGAGAATATTGAATTCCGTACCATTGAGAAGAGAACCGTACCCCAAGGAAGGGAAATTGTTAGAAATTTACAAAGAGATGGCGCAAACAATAACAATGATAAAAGTAGCACATAAGCGGATATAGTGAGTCAACCTGAAGCGTCAAGTACACAAAATTTTTATATACATGCAAATCAAACGACAAAACTATAAAAATTAATAAATATGAACATGCGCGTGAATTTATAAAACTTGATTTGGAAGATTTGAAGTTAATAAAAAATGACACAATATAATTACAAGTAGAAAGAAAAGAAATTAAATTACTTTTAGACACAGCAGCGAAAGCAAAATTAGTAAGTGAAGGTTTTATAAAAATGGTTTACAGGAGTTAAAGCAGAATGTTATACGAAATAGTTTAGTATCGCCAAATAACAAGAAGTTTGCAGTAATCAACAGTATCATAATTCTGAGCATTAAGTTGTGAAGGATTAAGCTTGCACAAGAATTTTTAATAGTGCCACGGTTAAGAGTTGATGCTATTCTGGAAATTGATTTTTTAGTGATATTAAAGGGATAATAGATACACAGGATAAAGTAATAATTATGGAAGATAAAAGGATTATATGAGACGAGGAAGACCACATAGAAAAAGAAGATGATTATATGAATTAGAATCAATTTGAGAAGAAGATGGAAGGTAGATAAGAGTTTAAATATTAGGTGTCCTGGTGAAGTTAGAAATGAAGTTGTATTATTTTTAGAGAATAGGTCAGAAATATGAGCAAATGCAAAAGATAATTTTGAAGAAATGGGAATAATGGATAAAATGGATGAAAACAGTATGATTGCAGATGTCGAAGAGTAGTTAAGGAAACTTTCTGTGAATGCAGCTCTCAAAAATAAAAGGACTAAAGGTAGTAAAATATTGGATAACGATAAAGTAATTTAGAAGAGCTTAATAATTCGTTTGAAATAATTACTATTAAGGAATCAAACCTTTCTATGAAATGGTGTATGTATAAATATGGAGAAATAGCGTTTGGTTTGTCGAAATATATTTTTAATTATGCAGATGTGAGAAGGAATTGGAAGACAAGGAGAAATAAAGCGACTGGTAAAGTGAAGGAGGACGAGGCAGTTATCAGTATAAATTTAAATAATTATGAAAGAGAATTAGAGGATAATGTAGAAAGGTGTCAAATGTTGTTATATATACAGATAAAGTCAAAAGTGAAGAAGAGTCGTTATTAAACGAGTAATATTCTGAATTAGTAAATACAGAGTCAAGAATTGCTACAGTTTATAAAAGCAAGTTAGAAGTTATCAATACTAAAGCATTTAATGCAAAAATTTAATCTATAATATAATGGAATAAATTAAAAGAAAAGTTTGCTATTTATAAATAGCTAGGTAGGTGCTGGGACAATTTTATAGAACTCTATACCCCATATTTTTTCCCAGATTGTGATAGTTTGGAAGGAGAATTTGTTACAGTATAATGAGTAGTGTATGCAAATGAAAGGAATTCTGTTTGAAGTAAAACTTGCTGAGACCGGGTGCAAATATGAGACAATTAGAAATAAAGAATAGTAATGTTAGAGTGTAGGTAATGTTTGGATAGAACTAAAGGTATTTTAGTTAATATTAAGATAGAAATAGGTAAAGGTCACAATATAAAATGATTATGCGTGTGTAATATATATCTTATAGAAATAGTAGTATGTAGTATGTAGTTAGAAATAAAAGTAATAAAATTGCTCGTCAATGCAGAAATATGGCACTCAATGTAGCTCAGCGGAATCGATTTTCAACTTTCTTTTTAACTTGGGGGAAAAAATGATGTGTTAATGATGGCACACGAGCTCATTGATCTCCCAAGTTCTAAGAAAAGAACCACCCCAAAGAAAAGAAAAATGGAGAAGGGTAAAATTTCTTTATACCTAATTTTCCACCCTATATACGCGCATAAACGTATTTCATTAGTACAAAAAATAAGATAACACTCTTTAAGGACAGATATAGTATGCTTATGCCATTTAACAAAAAGCACAACTTCAAACTTTGTTCAAATTTTGTAATTCCGTGTAGACATTTAATGCAGACTGAAAATGAGTCGCATGTACTTTTAAAACGTTAGATATTTTTTGTGTACAGATATACCATTTAAAACAAAACTATAATATTCGTTCTCGCTAAAAGTACCACTTTATGAGTTTTAAATACGACGTATCCTACTTACAAAAAGGTTAGTTTTGAATTAATCCTAGAATTTTCGAATATTTAATACAAGAGTACGTCATTTACTATAAATGTTCTAAGAACCATTAAATAAACTGATTATTTTGTATCAATGAATGTCCGAAAACGATAGAGGATCAGGGTCATTTTTTCTATAGTCAAGTAAGATGTAAGTTTTGAGCCAAATTTCATTGTTTAATTTATTTTACGACATGAAACATATATACGTTCCGACTCGCTAGTAATCAATTTCATGGTCGGTTCACAGGTAACATGGTACTTTCCAAAATTATGTAGTAAAACTATTTTCAGAAATAGTACGAAAATTGAACGATTTTCGACATAAATAATCTTGGTACCAGTTCACAACTGCCGATTTTAATCGATTAAAAATAAATGCACTTTCCAAACTGATATTTCAACGTCAAATTTGGAAATGGATTTTGAAATGGAGCCAGAAAGTATTTAATACCGTTAATTGCAATGAAAATAATATTCTGATAAGCGCTATTTAACAATAACAAATGCAAGTATAATTTTGATTTTGTTATAAGGATATTTAAATATTAGTAATTTTAACTAGAACAGGTTCTTAATTTTATAAAAATTATTTATCGAGGAGACAATTTCCAGCAAATTTTAGCATAGAGTTTGAAACATTTTGACTTTCACTAAATTATCTGTTTAGCGTCCATAGCCAATTACACTGACAAACGGGGTAATAAGAGGATAAGTAAATATCCCGAAACTTTAAGAGTTTTTGTAACTCAGATATAAGATAGCTTGGGTACTGTACTAGTTAACAAAGATTAGATGAGGATTATTTTAATAAGTAAGCAGTTATTAGGTAAGATTTTTTGTCAAAACTTAAGCTGTAAATTGCTTTTTATAATCGTTATTTATATTGAATGTAGAAGATTCTTTAAATAGCGTGTTGAAAGGAAACAGGTTTTTGCATGCATGAACGTTTATTCATTTATGTTTCTTAAAATTTCTGTGTTTGGTTTCATTATCGTAAATTTCACAGCATAATCTTCCGGTAAACCAGCCAGACAAGGAAAAGGACACGGTACAATAATGATTTTATATTTTCTATTGGATCATCATTAATACAATTCGGCTGCACTCCAGTCCCAGCAACTTTTGTGGTTCACAACATATAGGCGGGTCACAGCAATATATATATATATATATATATATATATATATAATAAAAGTTGTTAGTTATTTTTAGGATATTATTTGTTAAAAACATACAAAGTTAATTGACCATTTGCTTTAATAATTGACGTTTCGGTTGACCTTTGCAACCTTAATCATAATTCTGAAACATGCCACATGTAAACAGTCAATTACATATAAATTGCATACATACTTAAAACTTGATCTTGTCTAGTATCATAAAATAGTCCAAACATGAAGCACATTTAAATATAACAAACTTACCTTGTGTAATAAAACTACCTGAAATATTCATATATTAATACTTGGCTTATAGCCGTAATATTGAGCGTTGCTTCCTGTCTATATCTGACATAAGTCAAAAACTTGACAATGTCAGATATGATTGACAAGAATGCTAAACGTAATTGAAAGTTAGGTTTATATATAGTTCTGTACACGATTTAGATTTGTAAATTTCTCAATTATGTCATCGGTCTCGGTTGCGTAATTGGTTAACGCACAGTTCCGGCAAAACTGAGATGCAGGTTCAAATCCTGTCCAAGACCTTAAATTTTTCTTCTTTCAATTACTATTCAATTACTATGATAACGCCGTACTCGGTGTTATTGCGTTTTCTATAACTCCACCTCTCTGCTTTCTCTAATCAAATTTAAATCTTACTAATTTTATTATTATGCCACGGCTAGCTTTTATTAATCTACACAGAGTGTACAACGTTACGAAGATCAATTTTTTCTTCTCCATCTCTTTCTGATTACCTATTTGTTTGAATTTATAAAACAAAGTCAATTAATTTCATATAATGGAAAAAAATATTATTTACAAATTTTGCAAAATATTAAAATACACTCTTCAATCAATCAATATCATCTGTTTCATTTATCCCAAATTTATATGCTTTGAAATCTATCTAAAGTCACCAAAAACTACACTTTTTACCAAAGAAACCTTGAAAGTTCTAAATCCCTTTATTATATTACGTACTTTTAACGTATGCAATGTTTGTTGCTGACTTCGTTACACTTTTTATATTAATTGAATAAATTCAGGATTAAAATTTAAATAGAAGAAATATCTTAAAACTAATTAGATCCGACCTGCTACAGGTTGTTCTTCGGATTGTAGATCAACAACCTTTTGTTGTTCTTATTCATATATCACTGCTCTGTTTAGTTGAACCCCTCGTTTTTCATAAATTACTTCGTGCTTCTTTATTGATTCTCGTAACTCAAAATTGTACCAGAATTGTACCAAAATCGTCGACGCTGATTTGCAATATTATATTAATCCATTTAAAATATCCCCACTTTCGAATTATTATATCTATCCACACATTTAAAGTATTACATTATCCATTCGAATTATAAAAAGAATGTACCATAGATTCTAAATATTCTCATCACATTCGAAATTATTATCAACCAATTAGGATTATCCATACATTCGGAATTATTATCAACCAATCAGGATTATCCATACATTCGGAATTATTATCAACCAATTAGGATTATGCATACATTCGAAGCCCTACTATTATATTATTAGTTTAAATAAATTAACCCAAATTCTACTCACGTTAAACGGCAATAGAAGTCTTCATAATTGTCGCACTATTATCACTCGATATATTTTATTAAAAATTACGCGTGACTTTTTGATTCACAGGGACGCATTTAAACTGAACTCTCTTATCATTGCTCGCTGTTAAATATAGACTCTTCCTCCTAGCATGTGGGGTGGGTTTTCAACAGGTCTCGTAGATATGTGGTTTCTGATGTAATATACTTGGCTTTTCGTGTAATGTGTTTATTTGATGCCTTATTATTCGCTATCTTGACCATACGTTATTTTGTTTAGATATCGCGTTTTACATAATTAATCAAAATACATGATGTTACTTCAATTTTACTTTCGTTTATTTATTTTTGAAACTGCGTTTTTTTACCAAAATGTTTATTATTTCTGCGTAATTGCGTAAAGCTTTGTTGGGTTTTATCTCTTATCTTCGTATTATATTATAACTAATTAAAACACTTCTCAACGCGTGCTTAATTACATTTACTATCATTTTCTCCTGAATACGCGTACTTTTACTGAAAGATATTCTCACTTTGCATTACTTAATATTGATAAAGATCTATATACCGAGTGTTGAATACTTGTTACTTACCTAATGTATGAATTATCTATTTTTCTGCTAAATACGAGTACAATTGTTGTAAAATATGCTTACTTGCATTGTATAAGGCTAATTATGATCTATGTACAGGGTGTTAAATGCTTACTATTTACATAATATCTAAATTACTTAATTTTTTGCTAAATAAATGCAGTTTTCTGCTTCCTATTGCAATTTATGGTTACTGCACAACCCTTGCTACTCAATACACCCCTAAACAACCCTATATTACAGCATTATATATATATATATATTGCTATGGTAATAAGGTTATTTAAGGTCATATAAGGTCACAAGGGAGGAATGCTTTACGTGAATATCATAAAAATCACGAGAATCAAACATTTAAATTATAAATTGGTCAAAATTCATTCTTATGTAAAAAGCAAATACAAATCACCCTGTATAAAATCAATAACAAGTTACAATTAATTAAAGAAAGCTCATTCAGTAATAATTTTACCATATTCATTAAAATAAATAAATGCGGAAGCAATCCAATCATTTTTATAACATTTAAGACATTTTAAGCTGCAAATCAAATCAAAATTTAACAGATTTGCCGAAAAATAACCGTGAAATAAAATCTCATTCAATCTAAACGCGTTTGGGTAAAAAGGTTAACAAACGCATGTAATTGATACCAGTTTGTATAGGCAAACATTTAAAAGCGGATATATTTCATAAAGTATAGGTATTTAAAGCAATGGTGTACGTGCATTTTGAATCGAATATAACGTGCCAGACTTAGTAAAACAAGCAAATGTAAAGAAAGTATGGAAATTATAATTCCGATATACGTGCAGTTTGAAAGGTACATGTAACAGCATTAATTAATCAAATTCCATAACAAAAAGTTCTGAGGTACGTGCAAATTTCAACGTATGTAAATATAACAAAGTTGCCAGATACGTGACATTTAGAACGTATATAGAACGCAATATTTAATAAAACGCAACAGGTTAAAGATATAACACCTTGCAGATAAACAAAATTAGAACGCCTTTTCCCAACACTAAAGACCGGTAGCGGGCTGTCAGCCAATGAAGACGCGTGCAAAATCGGGAAGGAATTTGTTTATAGAACTAGCCGGAGCAGATAAATGACATTAATTTCATAATCGACGCGCCGACAGTAAGAGTTGAAAAAAGATCAATACGCAAATAAAATTTAGTGAACATTAAATTGAAAGTAACATAAATCAATATTTTTAAGTGAAACAGTAAACTGCGTTGATATAAATGTGTATAAAATTCTGCCGTTGAGACAAACGTAAGTCTAGAATTAATTAATAAGTGAAGTTTTTGCAATTTATTAGTTTACGGGCTCTAAGTAATATATCCAAGTAACACACCCAAGTAAACTCAAATAATACTCCAAATAATATTCCAAATAACGTTCCAAGTATTCCAGATAATATTCCAAGTTACTGGTATGAAGGACCAAACTACTGGATTAAAACGTTAAGGTTAATACTTTAAATAATTGGACAAACGACTCCGAGTTGTGGCTAAATATTTCAAAATACTGGGTCAACACGTTAAGCTGCTGAACAAACGACCAATTTGGGCCAGGAAATTCCAGTGAGAAAAAAAGGAAGAATATAAGCTTAGGGCTACATTTTCAATCTATAGTATGTTATATCCATAATTTTGGATAACTGGTGTATTCAGAAGTGAGCTTAAAAATTGCATGTAATTTAAATATTATGTGTAAAAGGTCAGCAAAAATTTAGTTAGTACGTAAAGGTATGTTTAAAAAAAATCGGATACTTCTTTGAACGTTCAACGAAACTATTCGTAGTAAAACAATATTTTTTTGCTGGCTTTAATTGCTATAAAAGGTCTAAAACTAAAATCTTCGTAAAGAGCTAATTTGATAAGAATATTAATTTAACATTTGATTTAATAGTTCTATAAAAAGTAAATGATACTAAAAAGGGCACAGATTTGTAAATATCAATTTTATTTTATTAATTATACAATCTTTAATGAATTTAGTTTATCTTATAAGGAGATATTGAGTGTTGGAAGTGTCATATCGTCATTCACACCAACACTACTAAGCGTGAAAATACAAAAATTGATCCGAAATTACATCTTCGTTCTATAAATGGCTATACAAGTATGTCTGGCTTTTGAGATTTTCAGAATGTTAGAGCAAAATTTATTTTCAAAATAACAAACCTTCTCGTGGCGACCCTCGTTTCTTACCCCATAGGCAAATCATAATAATAACAAGACAAGTTATTTGCAGTCCGCAATAAAGAAATTGTGTAGAACACAATGAAAAATAAGATTTATCTGTAAATAAATTTTTATGAAAACAATAAGAGCTTATTTACAATACAAATCGAGCTAATAGTTGCATAGCCATTAATTAATCTGATCTGACGAAGCTTAAAGAAGCTGAAACCGGTAAGTAGATGTTTCCTCCCCTTGTGAAATAATAATGCTATTGATTTGTTAATGGCTATGCAACTATTAGCTAGGTTTGTATTGTAAATAAGCTCTTATTATTTTTATAAAAGTTTATTTACAGATACATCTTATTTTTCATTGTGTTCCACACAAATTCCTTATTGCGGACTGCAAATAACTTGTTTTGTTATATATATATATATATATATATATATATATATATAGGTGTGATGGTTTCTTAGGATGCACTCGTTCGTAAAATAAGAACTATAATGTCGAATTGTAATTTTTATTCTGACGTTTCCGCTTGAATATTTATGCCTTCATCACAGACTAAAATTTAATGAATTTATTGTTATAAGTATAGCTAATTTACTTGCATAATCAATATGGCATAAAAAAGTTCTACAATACAAAAACTAGTATATCAATAACAGTTATGACAAATATAAAACAATAATAAATATTTACAAAAGCTAGCTGTGTACAATATTAATTCTAGTAAAATTAGAAATTGCAAAGGGAAATTATAGAACGAACTTAAATAACTAATATAAGGATGTCAATTATTATAGATTTTTAGTTAGTGACAAATATAGTGATTAGATGACTTAGAAATAAAAAAAAGATTAAGGAAACGTAACAAAAGTAAGACTGTAGGAGCAAAATGTTTGTTTAATAATGGAATCTAAATCAATGATTTGTGAAAGTGGATATTGTTAAATGTATATAGTGAAGAATATACTAAATTTTAATTATTTTGTTTATTGTTGAATGGATTAGGTTGTTGTTGAATGTGAAAAGATTCCAGGAATAATCTTTTATAATAGTTGCTTTTGATGTCTAAAATGTTGGCGTTTTCAAATTTTACAATGTGTTTTGTTACAGGTTTTGTAGCAGTACAACTTAGTTTACCACGTTTTGCATTACTTTTATGTTGAATTATATGATTTTTATTCATTATTTAAACTGACCTATATATGTTCTATTGTAACTACATTCTATCTCTTACATGATGTTACTGAATAATGGTTTCTGGGTGCTTTCTTTTAATTTAGTGAATAACCTGTCTATTGATTTTTCGTAAGTACAGCTATTAGAATGTTAGCTCGATTCACGATCTTAGTTAGTTGAGGGGTTAAATTTTGACTATAAAGGGAATGTCAACTCCAACAGATAATCCATTTGACCAACAATGGGGATAGAACTGAACCATATAGGAGTGCCAAAAGTCTGCTGACAAAACTTAGAATTAAAAGTAAAGTAACTGTTGTTAAAAATCAAATCAATACTTGATAATAAAGAACTTAAGTTAAAGTTGTAATTTAGTTGAATAACATTAAATTTTTCAGTAATAATTTTAACAAATAATTCTTTGGGGATGTTGGTGAACAAAGAACGGTCATATAAAGATATAAGGATATGTTCAGTGCGTAATTGAAAATGTCTATATTTATAGACGAAAGAAAATGTGTCTTTAACTTTATAGCCTTCAAGAGGAAAAGAATTTTGTAAAATTTTGAATAAAAAGGTAGCAACATTGTAGGTTGGAGTGCCTATACAAGAGATTATGGGTCCTCGAGGTATATTTATTCTGTGGATCTTTGGCAAATTATAATATTTGCCTGAAATGCAATTATTTTTGTTAAAATATTCTTTTCAATTTTGGTGATCATAGAATGTTCATACAAGAATATAGTGTGAACATTAACTTTATTTTGAATATAGAAGATAGGATCTTTTGTGAGGTTTTTATACGTAGTATTATCAGGTATTTGACTGAATTTGGTCAGATAATCTTATTTATCTAATATAACGGTAACGGAACCTTTGTCAGCTTTTGTTACATATATGTTGGGGTTGTCTTTCAAGACCTTCTTGGTAATGTTGTACATGAAAGTGTTGGTGTTATTTATTTTCTTGTATATAGGTTTTGTCTAAAAATTGGTAATTAATTGGTAATTCTAGTTCTCAATATTGTTTTTATTGTGCTGGTATCTCAAAGGATTCAATGATTGATTCGACATTAGATAGTAATTTACCAATATTGAGGTTTGTGACATTTGACATTTGAATATTACAATTGGGTCTTAACGACAAGAAGCTTTTAAGGTCATTTGGTATGTATGCGAGTTATGTAATCCCCCATTTGATATATATAAAAGAAACTACTACTTAAGAAGTTATTAGAAATATTAGGAAATGTGCAATAATGTAATTGAAGGACATTTTTATTCAGCTTATTAACGTTCATGGGAACGGAAGCGCTAGTAGCACAAGGATAAGTGACACTGCAGATGTCAGGTTACAGACGGTCGTAGACAGTCACGTACCGAGATTACGCAGAAGTAAGCTCGCAACAAAGTAGTTATGAATAGATTTAAGAATACAACAATGTATTATGAATAAGAATCAAATGAAAGCAGACATTAGGTCTGCAAGTTCCCACAGAACTGTGAGGGGGTAGGGAGATTATAAAAGGCCCGGGAGCCCCACTCGCAGTCAGTTCATCAAACGTTCAGCTTTCACATTGCAGTTCGTAGATAGCTCACTTGTACAATTAGTAAATAATTTTCGACTTAGACTAATTCATTCAAGATTGTTAAAATTTCATTGTTCAATTCTATTTTAAAAATTAAATAAATGTGTTAAAGTTTAAGAAGTCTTTTTAAAAAAGACCGCTCGAAGCCTCGTACCCTAACTTGCGTTACTGCGGTTCTCTAACCATTTACTGTTATCCATAAATAATTGTTTTCTGTAGAGTT
Source organism: Platerodrilus igneus (assembly GCA_036346225.1). Classification (NCBI taxonomy): domain Eukaryota; kingdom Metazoa; phylum Arthropoda; class Insecta; order Coleoptera; family Lycidae; genus Platerodrilus; species Platerodrilus igneus. The sequence goes on from JARFIW010000873.1 coordinate 841,233, forward strand.
GAATTTGCTGTAAAGTGTGAATCTTTTTTATGTTCCTATTTTTAACTGGTATAAAGTATTTGTTATTAGTAATAATTTGTTTGTAATTAAAATTGTTCAATGTGTTAGGAGGTAAAGATTCTTGTCACTAACTAAAAATCTAATAAAATTAACATTCTTATATTAGTTATTTAAGTTCGTTCCACATTTCCCTTTTGCAATTTCTAATTTTACTAAAATTAATATTGTACACATAGTTAGCTTCTGTAAATATTTATTATTGTTTTTATATTTGTCAAAAAGTCCTAACTGTAATTGATCTATTAGTTTTTGTATGTAGAACTTTTTTGTGCCATAGAAATTATATAAGTAGATTAGCTATACTGTTTTTAAACCTTATACTACTAAATTTATCAAATTTTAGTATATGATTAAGGCATAAATATTCAGGCCGAGACGTTAGAATAAAAATTACAATTTGTTATTATAGTTCTTATTTTACGAACGAAAGTATCCCAAGAAACCATCACATTTATAGATATTGCTACCGATCTAGAAACTACCTATATTACACACACACACACGCACGCACGCACGCACGCACGCACGCACGCACGCACGCACGCACGCACGCACGCACGCACGCACGCACACACACATACGGGTCGCGCAATTATAGTGTGGCCATCAGTTTATAACCAGTTTGTGGGGTGTTGAAACTTGCAAGTACAAATTGTTTAGTTTCTTGAAATATAATTATAAGTTGTTTTAGTTTTTCTATACACTTCTTGCTCTGTTAGTTAAGTTAGAAAGACCATTCTGTGGGGAGGCCACACATCTGTACATAGGTTTTGATGACAAAGGAAAATATTGTGTGGCCGCTAACACACTTACATATATGTAAATTCAAGGTTATAGACAACGTACATTATGCATACATTTCCTTGTAGAAAGTTAAGTGTTTATGAGTTCTGTATGTGGAATTTTTTACAGTTTTAAATTACTATAGGTAGTCGGCTTTAAATATTATTTAGATTAACAACGACGTTTCCACCCATGGAAAAAGATTCTTGGAAATTTTTAATTCTACAAAAATTGTCGAATTGAAGTTATTTAATTTACTCTAATTTCTTTCTTCCATAAGCTAGGCGCTGATAAACTGCACCTGACTGTTCAATGAGAGAAATAATGTTAATAAATCTGCACTTGCAAATTTTACTAGAAAAACTACAGTTAGTCAATTTTTTTACAAAAGTTTGAGTAGTAGTAAATGTTTTCAACTGAATAACTTACCTTCAAATGGTTAACTTTTCAGTCTGAAACATTTTTTACACAAAAGTTTGCAAAAAGACTAGTCGTGGCTTATGTGGTTAAAATTATAGTTTCCTGAAATCCTGAATATAATCTATGAATAAATGATCGCAGTTTCAATGACTCGTATTGCAAGGAAACTTAATGTAAATGTTGATTCTAAGATCCATTTTTTAGAATTATCTGCTTGCGAATTGGAAAAAGTGTTTATAAAATTGTTGGTGTATAATTATTACATTTACTTATATATCAAACTTAATGTTGAAAATTATGAGTGTTTGGCATACACTGAATCTATGGTTTTAATTTACAAGGGATGTATTTTGTAACATGATCAATTATAAAACATGTAATTGTTCACTGCAGTCTAATTCTTAAAATAGCGAAGAAAGTCTTAAAATAACCTATATTGATAAAGCGTTCCCACTTAAAAGATACCAGTTGACATTTATTTGACCATTATAAGCAAGACATACTTGATCTTTCGGTCCTTTTTACATTTAAATCAATATTAAACATTATATAGATCATATTTAGATTTTGACATTATGGTAAAAAACTAAACGCAATAAACATTTGAACGTCTTATGTCATTAATTTTACTTTCAAGCAGAGGTTATTGGTTGGTACAAACTTTTGATGTGAAAATCTATACTTGGTAGTTTTAAATAGGTGGTAAATTAAAATATGATTTAAAGAGTATGGGAGCAAAGGTTACTTGGTGTCAGTTACATTTACAAAATTATTTGTTCCATCATTTTATCTTCTCCATAAAAAACATCACTTCTATACAAAAATCTGGAACAACCTGCAGTCATAAAAGTGATTAATAACATGTATCAAAAAAAATTTTTTTTGGGAATTTGCAATTGCGGGAAGACCTTACACGATTTTTCATGCAGAACAAAAAACACAAATAAGTCCTAATAAACTTATACTTTCTAGAAACTGCACCAAGATATCAAAACAAAGTTTTATTTTTCTGAAACAAATTAATTCAATGTTTTTCTTCTTTTCAAAAATTGTAAGTGATTATAAACACAATACTTAACGTCCTTCCAACTTGTTGATTTTAATATTGACCTGTATTTCTTCTTACATGAGTCGGTTTCATTCTTTGTTGGAAGTGCTTCATGCTTAATTTTAGTTTTAAAATTGTAGTACACATTGTTTTTCCTCATTTGTACATATTTTACACTTAATAATCGAATGGGTTTGTGCTAGAAAACGTGACAATTTTAAAGCTAGTACCTAAATGATTAATTTCCAGAACATAAATAACCATTGAATAACTCGAATTTTGTTACGGGTAAAATAAGCGTCAATTTTGAATGCCACGAAGGGGCGTGGAGCCCGTAGCAATATAAGGCTTCATCGGCTAACTGCAATGGCGCGGGAGTGGATTCATGGTGAAAATGAGAAAAAAATAAAGAAAAACAAAAATATTAAGTAGTATGGTTTAAATACAAAGATTTTACGATACGTTAACACTTACCTGAAAGGCTTTTTCTACTGTTAAAATCGTGGAGTGAAAAACCGTCTGTCACAGCAGTTTTTATTATGTTATTTCTATATGGAAGACGGTTATCCCGCATAAATTTCCTTTACTTTGGTATTTTAAAGATGGTCCTAATTAAAAAAATTTCTCAAAATATAATCCTCGTTCCAAATATAATCACCACTGGGCTAGCTGGATATCCTTTACTAATCACTGACTTTACGTATTTTCTAAATGGATTCAAATAAAGATCCAACTACGCTTAAACTCTGTTAGCATAAAAATTATTCCAAATCACATACAAACATACTTTCCTTAAATTAATTGCTAACATCAAATCTGGCCAGGTATTGATAACATAAAAATATCCTAAAGGACAATCTTTAACAAACTTAAATCTAAACCATTAACAAAACCATTCGTCAATCCAAATTTTTATCTGGTTTCATATTTAAGTATAAGAAAAATATAGATTCTAAATTATTCGCAGTGTCGGTCAAAAAACAAAAAGACAATTAATTCTCAACTTTTTCTGTATCTTTTCATTGTCCTTTCCATAATACATCAATATCAATACCTATACGTTCATTAATATTTTATACTAATAACTTTCTACTTAAATTTAATCACCACTGGTTCCTTCGGTAAATCATAAATCATTAAAAAAATATTCACTGTGTTGTTCATTTAATGTCCTACCTTATATAATATCAACCACTGTTACGTCTAACACACATATAAGTTATACCGAATCAGAAACAGAACTATAATATTGCCCATAGTTTTATTCACGTATTCTAAGGTTAAGAATGTCCAGACCACCAGCTTCCTTTTCGTTAATAATATACCTCCCAGTTTTTTTATTTTCCAAACGACAGTTACAACACGATCCCAAAATTTCAAATTAAAGGCGTGATGAACAATTCCGGTTCCACTCCCTCTAAGCGTTTAAAACGACACTAATTCTACTCGCAGGTGCATTGCAAACACCTCACCCTGCGTAAGGTAAATTTACATATATTATTGTATGTTGCGTTTCTATCTCTTTAAGCTGCATTCCATTCAACCTTCTACAAATCACTCGCCTCACTACATTTATAAATTCTAGCAACAAATTTTTAATTTTTATTTTTCGAACATATAGCTTGTCCCACGGCTACACAAAAAACGCATCCCCATCCTCGCTCACGATCTCAAGTTCTCGTATTCCTACATATTCAATGGTTTCAGACAACCAAGTTCTATATAACTGACCTTACTTCATTTTTCGTTTTCTCTAACAAATCGAATTTACTCCCACCGCAGCTCATATTTTATTACGGTCAGTGTCTGTTAATACAATGTATCGAGTTCAATCTACGTTTAGCAAACCAGTTCTCATGCTTAAAGTCAATTACAATGTATTTATCTGTGGAACATGTTCGCGCAAGTGTTTGTCACATTTCGATGTCTGCCTTGTGGTTTCTTAGTGTCACCAACTTTCATTACAGTACAATGTAGTTAAAAGAATAAATTTGTACTTTCTGATGTGAATTATTTTGATAGTAATAAAAACATATTGATTAATTAAGAATGATTATTTACGAGACCTTCCATACAAAGCGCACCCATATATTTTGTTCGCCTAAATTTAATTTTCTTTCTTCACATATAAATTATTGTTAATGTAACTCAACGCCTTATAGTCTGCTTCAGATACCGAATCACTTGCAATGTACGAACCTGATGATGAACGTGATTTTCGTTACTAAAAGATAAATAAAACTATTCGTGTACCTTTGGATTCGTATTCGGCGACCACAAAAACTCTCAAGCAGTAAGTTCAAACTAAATAGAAAATATTTAGCAAAACATTCCGGTATGTCAGTTTTATTATTTTGTTTTTGGTAATTTTGATTCCGGCTTGGCAACCACCGATTCCAAAAACTTCTTGAGCAGCGAGTTTCTACTAAGCATTAAGCTTTATAGATAGTTATTTGTATACCAAGATCCCAAATTTCATTTTACCGTACCGATAGTTTATCGCCGATGTTTCGTGCGGCCGAGGGAAAGTAAATTCGAGGTTTTTAAAAAAGAGAAGGTGTACACACTACTTTTGTGCATGGCTGTTAAAAAATTTGTTCGCCACCTGATAAAGCAAGAGCTATCATTCTGATGTTAACAACGCTTCTGTTTATAATATATTTCTAGTGACTTTAATATAATATATTTGTAGAGACTTTAAATTACAACGTTGCTGTATAGAAATGATATATTAAAATCCCTTGCTAAATTCTTGAAAATTTCCGAAAATGTCAGATAGCGATAACAATAGTTCATCTTTTGCTCTTAGAGGGCATAAATTCCTCTAATGAATAGCGGTTTTGTATAAAGAAAAACAGAGAGTGATGACAAAAAAATTGGGAACTTAAATTAATTGTTCAGGAAAAAATATGAGTGTAATAAGGTGGTAGTCGATGAATAATTACGTTTATAATAAGTCAACAATAAAAGAAATTCACCAGATTATGCTGCAAATTATCTCGGCACGCACTGACCGCGAATTACACACAAGCGATATACGGTAAAAAGACAAGTCACAAACTTTACGTATATAGTTTAGTTGTCGCGAATGCTTACTTGAAAAATAGTAAAGAAGAGTATCATGCATATGCTAGTTACACTAGATAACGAAACGTTCAAATTGTTGTTAACCTTGTTGTGTCCATCGCGCACTATCACTTTAAAGTTTTTGATCAACATTAGTAATTTGGCGCGAACTATAAATTTAATACAGGACGCCGGTCCAGCACTCCTCAAGAAAGTTTACAAGTTATTATTATCTAACCTTATTTTCAATAAACAGTAATAACATGTTATTGTAATATTTTAGAAATATCGCAGTTTGTAGTGACAAACGTGAATTAGGTACCTATAAATGTTATAGTTAGTTTCGCGGTCGTTATTAAGAGTAACGGCCACGAACTTGTATTACGTGTACTGTGGGAGAACGCGAAATATTTACTTCGCACACAGTTGCACAAAATATTATTTTGTTATATTGGATCCATCATATTGTTTTTGTTAACTTTCCATAAAAAAATGTTTCGCCTTGTTGCTTCCATTATTTGGTTTAGGTAATTTGGACTTCAGATTCGTAATCAGCAATATCTTAAACCCCTCAAGGAGAGAGGTTCAGCTAAATAAAAAGTATCTATAGTATATGTTCTATTATATCGGTTCAACTCGTTTGCTTTTGGTAATATTGACTTTGAATTCGTCAGCAACTTCAAAACCCCGCGCGGTTAGTTTCGGCTCAATACAAAATATTTGTAGCAAAATGTTTATTCATATTGGTCCCGCTATTTTATTTTTGGTAATTATGACTTGGAATTTGTAATCAGCGGCTCTAAGAACCCCCAAGTAGTGAGTTTCAACTGTAGGCGCGGATTCAAAACAGATTTTTCGTGGGGTGGAGGTGTTGAGTACATAAAAAAATACTCAGGAAAGAAAAACAGAAGTATAACCAAACAGATATTAAACAAAATGCGACCTTCAATATTCTTACCTGATGTCCAGTTAGAGCGGCGAGGATTCTTGGATCCAGAACACTTATTACTACACTCAAAAGATAATAAATATAAAGCGATGAAGTAGTCCTATACTGGGACTGACCTTTGAAACAGAAACTTATTGTTCAAGCGGTGATAATAGACTGTGTTAGGTCGCGCAGTCACCAAAACATATGGCAAACAAGATAGAACATTAAAGGTGAAAGCGCGAGCGGGTTTATCAAATTTAAATAAAAGAACAGATACAACCATTAACAAATAAACTTAAATTTTATAGTAATAATATAAAGAAACTAAATGAATATATACAGGGTTAGACGGAACATACCGTCCACCAAAATGGAAACATTTTAATTTTCATCTAGAGAAAGGGGGCCGAGTGTAACCACAGGACGCCTAAACTCACCACGCGCTGTTCTAGCGATGGCAACGCGGACAATCCCGTCGGTACCAGGATACACGGAGATAATACGGCCATGTAACCACTGGAGAGGAGGAAGAGAATCGGCTTTAATTAGAACTAAGTCTCCCGGTTGAATATTATTTTTGGCTACATACCATTTGGATTTTACGTGAAGGGTATGCAAGTGTTCAAGGGACCAGCGTGCCCAAAAGTCCTGGTAGATGCGCTGCAATGATTGCCATCAAGACAAACGATTTAAAGGTGGTGCCGTCAGTGCGGGACCAGACGAACCGGAAAAAGCGGAATGGGACAAAAAATAACTCGGCGTTAAACAACTAAGGTCATTAGGATCATTACTAACTGGGGTCAAAGGGCAAGAATTGAGGATAGTTTTAATTTGAATGAAAACAGTTGACAACTCTTCAAAGGCTAGAACCTTTTCTCTTACAACACGAAGTAGCAGGATCTTGACGGATTAAACGCCAGCTTCTCAAAAACCTCTAAAATGGGGCGCGAAGCGTGGGTTAAAATCCCAAGTAATTAGTTCATGGGTATCTGTGGTTTTAGCAAAGGAAACCAGTTGGCGATGGGCACTGACAAAGTTTGTACCACAGTGGCTGTACAAATGTTCACACCGACCACGACGAGCACGAAACTAACGAAACGCGTCTAAAAAAGCGTCAGCGGTTAAATCGGAAACTAGTTCCAAATAAAGAGCTTTGATACACATGCAAATAAAAATGCAGAGGTAGACTTTTAAAGTTTTGGCGTCGCGGAATCGGTTCATGGTTATTGTAAACGGGCCGCAAAAGTCCACACCGGTATGCAAAAATGGTTTAATTTGAGTTACTATAGCAGATGAAAGATTGCCCATGGGGGGCTGAGAAGACTTGAGATGTGTTTTCCAACAAGGAATACAAGAACGAAGTACCTGGCGAATAGATTTCTCGCAGAACCTATCCAACATCTTTGGTTTATAAGGAACTGTGTTGTTTGAATACCTGTTAAAGAAATCCTGACATTATTAGTAAAGCAGAAGGTATAAGCGGTTATACGAATGACAGAAACAAAAGAAGACTGATTTTTAGATAGGGCATCCAATACATTACAGGACAAAGTAGTAGTGAGTCTAACGGACGGTTTTACTTAGTCCTGATGCGGTTCTAAAGAACAAGAACTGGAACGTGATTTATTTCTTAAAAATGTACTAAAATGAGTGGAGCCGTCCACTCGGCGTGTAACAAACCACGCGACACAACGTCAGCAGGATTATCGTTAGAAGGCACGTGAAGTCACATGGCGTTAGAAGTTTTATCTTGGATACAGGCTACTCTGTTGGCCACGAAAGTCTTCCGTCGTTGGGGCGGAGCGGAAATTCATGAATGTACAACCATCGAATCGGACCAACAGTATATTCTATTAAATGTGAGATGGGAAGAAAACACATTCGGAACAAAATCTAGTAATTTAGCAGATAAGGCAGCTGCTAGCAATTCTAACCTTGGCAGGGAAAAGGGTCGCAATGGAGTTACTTTAGATTTCGCACATACCAAACGAACTATAGGTTCTTTAGAACTGCTAAAAAACGAAAATAAACGACGGAGCAGTAGCCGCGTTCTGAAGCTTCCCCAAAACAACGTACCTCACACAAATCGTAGTAAGAAGGGACTAGAAAGCGCGGTAAGAAAAAATCTGCAAGAAGAGGAAGGCTCTCAACATATCTTTCCCATAAACGATAAAACTCCGGTGGTGGACGGTCATCACAATCTAGTTTGGGAGTCCAAAGACGTTGGAGGAAATGCTTCATTAAAAAGGAAAGAAGGGGAGAATTCCTAACGGGTCAAAAATGCGGGCTAGATTGGAAAGAATATTAAGTTTTGTGCAAGGAGTATGTATAGGGTTGACCACGAAAAGGAAACCATCTGGAGGGGAGTTCACTAGAGACCCAAAACTTTGACGGTAGGATCAGAAGGATCCTCAAAGCAAAGCGGTTGCAAACACCGATGAGGGGCGAGAATGCCGTTAAACAAATTGGGATCATTACTAGACCACTTGTGTAGGTCGCAGCCACCTCATTTTAAAAAGACAACAAGCTGCTCTGTTAAATCCAAGGCGGATTGAAAAGTATTTTGACCTGTCACTGCGTCATCAATATAGGTATGATGACGAAGAGCGAATGCGGCTAGAGGAAAGGCTCTGCCTTCATCATCGGCAAGTTACAAAAGATTACGTATGGCAAGAAATGGAGCGCAGTTGATCCCATCAGTAACGGCATTAAGATGAAAATCCTGGATAGGATATCCGGAGAGAAACGTCACACAATCCGTTGATAATCACACTGATCGGATGCAATAAGAATTTGCCGATACATTTGACAAATATCTACAGTGCGGACGTAACGATGCAGACGAAATTGTAATAACAGTGTAGTGAGGTCTCTCTGCAGTTTAGAACCAATTAATAAATAATCATTCAGTGAACTTCCGGAAATATATTGAGCTGAGGCATTAAAAACCAAGCGAAGCTTAGTGCTAGCACTGTTAGGTTTTATAACACAATGATGATGTATATATAATAAGAATGATCAAAGTGACCTTTCTTAGGGATAGGCTGCATGTGTTGAAGATCGATGTATTATTGAAGAAAATCTTTATATCGTTGATGTACAAGGGGCTGTTTGAAAAGGCGTCGTTCTAAAGAAAGAAGTCTCTGTGTTGCTAAATCGCGCCTTCCGGTAAACGTGAGAGCAGCATCCTTAAAGGGCAAAGAAACTACATAACGGCCCTGATCTGTCCGCGTACAAGTTTCTTTGAAAATAATTTCAACTTTCTTTTCCGCTACTGAAAGCATTTCGACGTCGGGAAGTGATTCGATCTCCCAAAATTTGGAAACAATTTTTTCTAGGGAGGGTGCTTGGTCCGTAGAGCTAAATATAGCGGTAACCTGCGGGGTGCTTGACGCGGGAATCGATCCCATTAAAATATATCCGAAAACAAGTATTCATGCCTATGGGTGTATGGTGTTCAACAAGAACACGCTCATTTATTAGAATTTGTGGAAATATATCGGCTTTTAGTAATAAGTCTACAGGACCGGGTTTTGAAAACTGTGGGTCGGCTAACTGAATGTAATGTAATGGCAGTAACTGGTTGACGTTGACGCAAGTAGTAGGCAGGTTTTCACAAATCTTAGGTAGAACTATTGCGTCAATGTTAAAAAATGATTCATATTGTTCACTGGTTTAATAAAGACCGAAACAGCGCCGTGAGTAGCCACGGTCTGCATAGAGCCAAGCCCGTTAACGGTAAGAGGTAATGGGGTAAATTTTTAACTTAAGCGCGTAACACACTGTTTAGTAATTAATGAACTAATACTACCGATATCCAGCAAGCAGCAAAGCTTTTAAAAATTACCGAAACAATCACGAACTTCAATTAGCGCAGTAGACAATAAAACCACCCTTTTTTGGGGATTCGTGTTAAATAATACAACATTGGAATTATTGGTAGCAGAGGAGAAACGACTTACTGGTGGAAATTCGCAGGTACTCAAAGCGAGGGGAACAGATGGCTTGCAAATATCTTGTTCGGTGTTATCAGACGAGGCGGTATAAACTCTAGTAGAAACACTACTTCTTGAAAACGATTCTAATGGGGGGTTAAAGTGTAACGAAGTATGATGCCGCTGGCGACAAGTGTGACAAGTCATATTCGATTTACACTTGGAAAAAGTATGCGAACTGCAAAGTTTGCGTTCTTTTACAAAATTATACCGGTCGTTAAGGGTTAATTCTTAAAAGGCAAGGCATTTATATAGCGGATGGTCAACCTTGCAATACGGGCACTTAGCAACACGATTGGTAGTGCGGACTAACATTGAAACACTTGGACGTGAACCTGATCGTCTCTGCGCGTGAACAATTTTGTTCATGTTTGATTTGTGATTTAAAGATAAGTTGCTTAGGGATTTAAATGTTTTGTCTGGAAATGTAATGATTTCAGTATAAGTAGGAATGGTGGCGGGATCGTGCTGCAACTCAAAACCTTGATCTGTATGTAGGTCCAGTCGATTTAAGAGCATCTGAGCTAAAATAAAGTTCTACTCCTCAACCAGAAGATAAAATTTTTTTAATGCTTCCAAATTATCGGTAAAAACGTCGACTAATTTTTGTAAACCAGAGGGGTTATTAGAGTGCAGTTTGGGAAAATTGTCCAAATTTGCCCAATACGCACTCGTAATTTGACGAAAATTTAAAATTTATCGCACAGTTTATTGTACGCGAGTGTATAATGACTTTTAGTTAAATCAAAATTTTTATTCGCGAGTAAAGCCGGACCTTGCAGAAGTAATTTTAAATACGTGAATTTGTCTATTGGCGACAATTCCGGGTTAGTATGTATGAGGGAGTCGTATAAATCAATGAAACCTCTGAACATGGAAAAATCGCCCACAAAGGAGGGAACCTGCAACGAAGGTTAATTTGTTTTGGATTTTAGGTGAGCGGCAGAAACATCAGCGCTAGATTCTGGCGGTTTAGATTCAAAAAGTTTTATTTTGATTGACTTAATTAAATAAAGGGAACTATCAAACGTCTTTCTGATTTTATTTTCAACCTCAAAAAATCTTCTGCGTTTTTATCCGTGGCGATCAAGAAAATAATTTTGTCGTGACCTTGATAGAATTCTTCTAATTTAACTATATGTTCAAGGTGCAATTTAAATAAATTGGGATATTCAGCATTAGAAACAGTCGATTGCGCGATTTCTTGTATCTCTTGTAAATTTTGAATCTGCGTGTATCGTGAAAATTTTAACTTTTTAAGTTTCTCTGCCATTTTAAATAATAACTAAAATAGAAAATTGGTATTGCAAAATGCTGTTAAGCTTTATCAACTTAGGAACAAATTAAATAATCGTAGGTAAATGTAAATAGATGTAAATAAAAACTAAGTAATGAACTTTGTATTAAACACGATAACTAATGGGAATAAATGCAATTCAAGTAACATAACATTTGTATTATCTAGACAATATGTTTGATAACACAAACTTGATCTCAGGTAAGTGATTAATAATTATGTTTTAAATTATAATACCAATATTATGCTACTGGTAATATCCGACTCGACAAGGATCTAAATTTGAATGTTGAGTACATAAAAGGATACTCAGGAGAGAAAAGCGGGAGTATAACCAAACAGGTATTAAAAAAATGCGGCTTTCAATATTCTTACCTGATGTCCAGTTAGAGCGGTGAAGATTCTTGGATCCCGAACACTTATTACTACATTCGAAAAATAATATAAAGCGGTGAGTTAGTCCTATACGGGGACCGACTTCCGAAACAGAAACTTATTGTTCAATCGGTGACAATAGACTGTGTTAGGCCGCGCAGTCACCAAATCATATGGCAAACAAGATAGAACATTAAAGGTGAAAGCGCGACCAGGTTTATAAAATTTAAATAAAAGAGCAGATATTGCCATTAACAAATAAACTTAAATTTTGTAGTAATAATATATAGAAACTAAATGAATATATACCGGGTTGGACGGAACAGGAGGGGTGTGATTATTTCGTTATAAGTTCAAAGTCATCAATGCAGAATTAACTTAGTAGTTGTGAACTAGAGACTTTTATATTTTCAATAAAAGAGTTAAAGGTTTTTGTTTTTATAAATAATACGGGGTTGTTTAAAAATGTTGCTTATTAAAAACTATCTAACGTATATCAGTGCTGTTACTTAAGTACTGCAAGGCAACTTACTTATTTTTCTGGCATTATAATCTTACTCATAGCTAGGAAAGTTTAAAAGCAAAAATTAAACTGGTAACTTCATCTATTTAAATACTCAATCTCCATAATACAGACGTAAGCTAGACAATATATAATAAACCGTCCGTTCGACGACTACTTTTTCTCCAAAATCTAGAATCTACTGGAACTGGTATTTGTTTATAACATTCTAGATACTTTAAATAATATCAGAAATGACACTACACTTCTACAGATTTCAAAATTCTAACAGCGAAAATTTCTAATAACTATGAAAAATTAAATAAACTAATTTGAAGCGATCGAAATGAAGGTGAATATGGTGTAGATTTTTAATTTTTTTAAAATTTATTGTTGCAAAAACTCTTACTTATAATAATTGTTTAACCTTACAGCGAATATGCATTAAATGTAGATAGAAAATACCTTCTGTGAGTGTATAATATGTATCATTTGTCATTTTCCATCTTTATTTTTCTAGGCATAAATAGATATCGGTTCTACTCTTACATATTACGCGGCGCTTATTCTGTAAAACAATCGTAACCTGTATAGAATTAACCACTAAGGTAGATCGATGTTGAAGTATTGCGATTGCTTTTGTAAATATTCGACACTCAATTGTGTATGAATATTGCAGTTTGTTATTGAACGCTCTATTAAATTATATATTTATTAGCATAAATCGGCATGCAGATGTATCAACGACCACCACCACCACTGTCTTCCACTATTGTTCAGATAAATAGAAAATATTTATAGCAAAATGTTTCGCCATATTAGTAGGTAAATAGGGCCGGTCCTAATTCAAAACGCGACAGGCGTATTTTCCATGTGTAAAATACGTCTGTCACGTTTTGAATTAGGATCGGCCCTATATAATTTCAATGTAAAATAGTTGTGAAAACATTTGAATGTAAAATAGTTGTGAAAACATGAATTCTTCTATACTTTCAATGTAAAAATACGTCTGTCACGTTTTGAATTAGGACCGGCTTTATATTACTTTCAATGAAACACACACGTATGTTGAAAAAAATGTAAGTGCAGAGAAGAATGTGTGTAGCTGTTTTGAATTCGGTTTTCTAGCGAGAAGTTACACGTGCACCGTTTTGAATTAGGATCGGCGTTATATACTTTTAATGTAAAATGTGAAAACCTGAATTCTTTTCAAATGTAAAATACTTGTGGGCACGTTTTGAATTAGGATCGTCTTTATATTACTTTCAATGTAACACACGTATGTTGAAAATGTAAGTGCAGAGAAAATGTGTGTAGATGTTTTGAATTTGGTTTTCTAGCGAGACAGTATGACAGATGCAAAAATATCGCATTCAAGTCAATTGTGTTTTTAATTAAAGTGGATTCTGATTTATGTTTAGAGGCTGCAAATACACATGGGCCGGTTTTAATTCAAAATGAGTTCACTCTTGTGATAGGTTGAAAAGTGGGTTGGCAAAGTACGCAGATGGTGGTAATATGCTATATAAGGGATTGCTCTAATATTAATTTAATTAGTCAAAGAAAAGCAATATGGATTTTAATACTCTTAATAAAACCACATATCGCAAACCTTATGTAAATTCAAAAGATCTTGTAGTGAATAAGAAGTTTGAAGTTTTAAAAGTGGAAACAATCAAGACAAAATATGGAGAAAGAGTATTAGTGGAAACAGAAGAGTTCAAGAGTATATTGCCATTGAGATATTTTGAATACCTTCAAGCACATGGAGTGAAACAATTAAATGAAAGTATTGGCTCGAACAAACACGTATACATAACTAGTAAGGGATCGATCGGTCTAACTGTCAACATAGAATTTTCAGAATAATATGTCACTAATTTAAGAAATTAGTTTATTATTATAACACATCTAAGTCGATTGTATAAAGAATGATGTATCAAATTAAAGTGGGTTCTGATTTATGTGCGTTTTACTTTGAGTTTACTACCTTGTTTATAGAAAGTCTTGTTTCAAAGAGAAACCTTTATAAAATACTTTTTATTTTACAAATTGTTGAATATATTGATCTAACTATTTATAAATGAAAAGTATTTATTAACTCCGTTCTTGAAGTATCTGCTGCTCCTCGCTGTTAGTTCCTCTCTTTTTGCTTTATTATTTCTAGTTCCAAATTTATACGACGTAGTAGCTTCTCTCCACGCTTTTTAAATGCGTTAAGCAACTCTACTGTGTCATCTTCGTAGGATTTGTCATCTTTACCGCAAACAGCCATATTAGATTCTGTACATAACTTTTTCATAGTCAACATGTTTTTGCCTGATCTGTGAGCATAACATAAAAAATTATTGTAGGTTCACCTTTTCTTTTGTATACTACCTGATGTTTCTGAGAGGACCAGAGTGTGTCAACGATCCTACGATAGCCTCAGAATTTCCAGAATGGTTTTTTGATCTAATGTAACTTATAAATTAATACTGTTTTAAAAACACATGTATAAATGTGAAAAAAGCACTTACCGTGATATATCTATTACGTCACTATCAAAAATAGCATCAGTGTTGAATTGAGGTGAAGAACAGCCGAAAACTTCTTTAATCACGTCTTCGTCAGAATGTAATATAAATTGCTCTAGAACTTTTACGTTGGTATTATTACAATTTTTGATTGATGACAAGTTACTCATTTTTTTTAAAAGTTGCTAGTAATAGTAACTAATAATTATACAAGAGATCTGATTGAATACTGTTGGTAAAAATCTACGTGAAGTATTTATATTAAATAATAAACTGATCTGTTAGAAAAAATTAAAAATTTGCATCGTTTTCTGAAAAAAATTCAGCTCTGTAATCTATTCTAATGAACAAAACAGTATGTAAGCGAATATAATTATACCTCAGCAGAAATAATGAATTAGTTTCATTGTCTGAAAAAGAAATTGAAATGAATGCACATAATAATAAAACCCTAAAATTAATTAATTTCGTTTTAGATTACCGCTGACATAACTTATGCTGTATAAGAAATTTTTTTAAAGGTACTGCTCAGCAGAAATAATGAATTAGATTCATTGACTGAAAAGAAATTGCAATGAATGCTCATAATAAAAACCTAAATTAGATTAATTTCGTTTTAGATTACCGCTGACATAACTTATGCTGTATAAGAAATTTTTAAAGGTACTGCTCAGCAGAAATAATGAATTACATTCATTGACTGAAAACAGAAAATTGCAAGAAGGCGCATAATAAAAAACCTAAATTAGATTAATTTCGTTTTATTTAAAAATTTGCATCGTTTTCTGAAAAAAATTCAGCTCTGTAATCTATTCTAATGAACAAAACAGTATGTAAGCGAATATAATTATACCTCAGCAGAAATAATGAATTAGTTTCATTGTCTGAAAAATGAAATTGAAATGAATGCACATAATAATAAAACCCTAAAATTAATTAATTTCGTTTTAGATTACCGCTGACATAACTTATGCTGTATAAGAAATTTTTTTAAAGGTACTGCTCAGCAGAAATAATGAATTAGATTCATTGACTGAAAAATAAATTGCAATGAATGCTCATAATAAAAAACCTAAATTAGATTAATTTCGTTTTAGATTACCGCTGACATAACTTATGCTGTATAAGAAATTTTTTTAAAGGTACTGCTCAGCAGAAATAATGAATTACATTCATTGACTGAAAAACAGAAAATTGCAAGAAGGCGCATAATAAAAACCTAAATTAGATTAATTTCGTTTTATTTAAAAATTTGCATCGTTTTCTGAAAAAAATTCAGCTCTGTAATCTATTCTAATGAACAAAACAGTATGTAAGCGAATATAATTATACCTCAGCAGAAATAATAAAACCCTAAAATTAATTAATTTCGTTTTAGATTACCGCTGACATAACTTATGCTGTATAAGAAATTTTTTTAAAGGTACTGCTCAGCAGAAATAATGAATTAGATTCATTGACTGAAAAAGAAATTGCAATGAATGCACATAATAAAAAACCTAAATTAGATTAATTTCGTTTTTAGATTACCGCTGGTATAATTTATATGCTGTATAAGAAATTTTTTAAAGGTACTGCTCAGCAGAAATAATGAATTACATTCATTGACTGAAAACAGAAAATTGCAAGAAGGCGCATAATAAAAAACCTAAATTAGATTAATTTCGTTTTATATTACTGCTAGCATAATTTATTTTCCATAAAAAAATTAACAAAAATTCACGCACTGGAAAATGTTTTTTCTTCAGATTAATTTTCGTTTAAAAATAATGCAATGCAAATAAATCCCTTTAAGTAGTAATATTTATAGAATAAGTTTTTTAGATTACCGCTGACACAATTTACATACATATATATATATATATATATATATATATATATATATATATATATATATAGGTAAATTGTGTGAAAATTCTTTAAAGGTACTGTTATATAATAAAACTGCAGAATGTTTTTTTTAATACTGGGTTTTTAAAAACCATGTGTGCGTGTACATTATTAAACAAGACGGTTTAATCTGAGACATTTTTTTCAAATTTGCTTTGTTTTTATTTAAAAATATTTCAATGTAATCATAAAAAATAGCTCTGTAATGATAATGTATTTTCTGTACACATAATAAATCAAAGGTCGTATAAAAACGTTTTTGTAGTAAACGCATACGGAAATGAAAAATGATGTTGAATGCATTCCTCAAAGGTCGTATAAAAACATTTTTTGTAGTAAACGCATACGGAAATGAAAATGATGATGAATGCATTCCTTTTTGCAGTTGCTTTGCCAGAGTTTGCATTCAATATGTAAATATTGGAATTGCTTGCATAGCGAATTTATTTATTATAGACACGTACTGAATGCAACTGTGCAATTTTTTTTAGACTGCATGCACAACTCAAGCTTGAAAATCGTCTTGAATAGAAAACGTAAATAAAGGCGATTTTTTAACAATTGCATTCAAGCAATTCGTTATGCAATTATTTCGATTTGTATGCTATTTTCTTTTACAGTTGTTTTGCTTACGCGTTTTCCGTAAAACTCAGATGAATGAACCTTTTTGCAGTTGTTTTGCTTACGTCAGATGATATTTTATATAAATAATAAATAGAGAAAATACTTGTATTATTAAGTAGTGTATTTTGATTTTATATAGAATCATGAATGCTGAAACCGTATCCGAGATTAGTAGCTCAATTTTGAGATTAACTGTAAAATGCGTGAATCTAATTAAATCAGTGAATGAAATAACGAAACACATTTTAATTATCAAAGCAAATATTAGTATATTGAAGCTTGCTATTAAAAATAAGGTATACGAAGACAATCAACAAGAAAATCCTAGTAGGCTGGAATCTAATTTAGCAAATCTTAAAAGCTACCTTGTACGATTGAGGCACTTGAAACGTACTTTGGAATATCGTGGTAAAGGTGTTGATGCAACGCTTACTAGAGGTCATACTCGAAAAAATTTGATTTGGCATGATGTACAATCATGTTTTGGAAGTCGAATAATTACGGGACTTATTACCAATTTAAATTATAGAGATCCTCTAGTGTTCTTAGACAAGGCGTTCGCTAGTTTTAAACGCAAGATTGTTGCTTGCTTAAAAAAAGTCAATGTTGAAAGTTAATGTAATATTTGCCGCTAACTTTGTTAAGCCTACAACTGGTGAAATAGATTTGAAAACGTTTCCTACTGCAAATCGTCACATCGATATAAATACCAATCTCAAGCTGTGGTATAAGGAGAACGTATTGAACAAGATTTCGAAGCGATTAGAAGAATTTTGCGAGAAAGATTCTGGTTGGGCAATCCAAGAAGTTTTACACTTGAAGGTAAATATAAACAATCATGATCCACTTAAAGGAGGGTGTTCAACGTTTGTACCGGTTCCGGACTTTATAAAAAAGAAAAAAGCTGTGGTAAATGTAATAAATAACGATCAACATTGCATTCTTTAGAGCTTGGTTTCCGCTTTATATCCTGCTAAACAAAATAGTCAGAGAATATCTAGCTATCCACATTTTGATACAGTATTACGCTACAATTCAATTCAGTTTCCAATCGCATTAAAAGACATAAAAAAAATTGAGAAGCTTAACAATCTCGCAATTAACCTATATTGTATAGAAAATACTAAAATACTACCATTTTGTTTAAGTGAAAATTTAAAAAAAATTGAACCTATTAATCTGTTAGTTTTAAATAATGATTCCTTACAATATTCTCGTCCGACAAATGCTGATGAGAATCACTTTCATTTTACTTGGATTAAGGATATGTCAAAATTATTTGCAAAACAGTTGTCTTCACATGAACATAGAAAATTTTTTGTTATAGATGTTTAAATAATTTTAGTACAGCAGCATTACTTAAGCGTCATTCGAATTATTGCGAAAAACAGAATACTTGCTCAATAAGATTACCCGAAGAATCCGAAAAGTATCTAACGTTTAAACATTTCCACTATCAAGAAAAGTATCATTTGTAGTTTATGCAGATCTCGAATGTATATTAGAACCATGCAATGAGTCGGAGGTAATACTAAACACAGTCTCTTACCAAAGGCATATACCCTTTAGTGTAGCGTATTATTTGAAATGCTCGTATGATAATAAATATTCCAAATTTCAATTATATCGCGGAAAGGATTGTATAGAATGGTTTGTTGCTCAATTGAAACTGATTTCAGAAACGACTAATAAAATTTTCTGTAACCCAAAACCTATGAATCCTTTAACAGAAGAACAAAAGTTAGCATTTAAATTTGCCCTTCACTGTCACATTTGCAATAAACCTTTTAGTATAGATGATATTAGAGTTCGCGATCACTGCCACTTTACAGGTGAATTTCGAGGAGCGGCTCATCAAGATTGCAACATCAATTATCATAATTTTATATGATACCGGTAGTTTTTCATAACTTATCAGGCTACAATTCGCATTTCATTATTAAAAAATTGCGTTAGGGTTTTCAGGTTTGGTAAGAATTCTACCAATAAATAAGGAAAATACATATCTTTTACAAAATATGTAAATGGTACGAAAGTTACTTTTAGATTTATCGATTCATTCAGGTTTATGGCATCTAGCATCGAAAAATTAGCTTCATACTTAGATGATAATAAAAAATCCATCACCAGGGAAAATTGTAACACCGATAATGAGTTTCAGTTACTTACGCGTAAAGGTATATTTCCTATGATTACATTAACTCTTGGGATAGGCTCAATGAAACCGATTTACCCTGTAAAACAGCATTCTTTAATCGTTTGCGCAATGAAGAAATCTCAGATGAAGACTACAATCATGCTAAACACGTTTGGCAAACATTTAATATAAAAACACTAGGGGACTATTCAGACCTATATTTAAAAACAGATGTACTGCTCTTGACTGATATATTTGAAAACTTTAGAAAAACTTGTATGTTCACGTATAAGTTAGATCCGCTTCACTACTTTACGGCTCCTGGTTTAGCTCTAGATGCGATGTTAAAACGACGAACGTTATACTCGAGCTGCTTACTGATATTGAAAAATAATGTTTTTAGAACGGGGAATTCGTGGCGGTGTTTCTCAATGTTCGAATAGATATGCTAAAGCAAATAACAAATATATGAATGCAGATTATGATCCAAATTTCGATTCTAAATATTTAATGTATTTTGATGTTAATAATTTATATGGGGCTGCAATGTCTGAATATCTTCCATATGGAGAATTTGAATTTTAGATGGTACCAGTCCAGATATAGTACGTTTAGACATACTTAATATTCCCGATGATTCTGATGTAGGATATATTTTTGAATGCGATTTACACTATCCAGTATCTTTACATGAAATTCACAGTGACTTACCTTTAGCGCCTGAACATATGATACCACCAGTACCTTCTAATAAATCAAACTTAAAGAAATTACTTACAACTTTATATCCAAAACTCAACTATACTATTCACTACAAGAATTTAAAAATGTATTTAAGCTACGGTTTAGAACTGAAAAAGATTCATAAGGTTCTTCGGTTTAAACAAGCTCTTTGGTTAAAAGAATACATTGATTTGAATACGAAATTAAGGCAACAGTCAAAAAACAGTTTCGATATATGCTTTTATAAAAATATGATAAATTCGGTTTATGGAAAGATGATGGAAAACGTACGGAAAAGGAAAGATGTGAAATTAGTGACCAAATGGGAAGGACGGTTTGGAGCTCGTAGTTACATAGCGAAGCCTAATTTTCATAGTTGCACTGTGTTAGACAAAGATCTAGTCTTAATAGAAATGAATAAATTAGAGGTTTACTTAAACAAACCCATTTATGTAGGTTTCTCTATTCTAGATATTTCAAAACCTATTTATATGAATTTCACTATAGTTATATAAAATCGCAATTTGCTAACAAAGCAAAGCTGCTGTACACAGATACGGATAGTTTGATATACGAGTTTAGCGTTGAAGATATTTACTCTTATATCAAACAAGATATTCATAGATTTGATACTTCCGATTACGACCCTCATAACAAATATCATATTCCATTATCAAATAAAAAAGTTCCTGGTATTATGAAAGATGAAAACAATGGTGACATCATGCTAGAGTTTGTAGGACTTAGATCTAAAATGTACACGTATAGAGTTCAGGATAGGATAATAAAAAAATCGAAGGGATCTTCCTTCGCAAGTATTAAGCAAATTTCTTTTGATGATTATAAGAATGCTTTGTTTTATAAACAGACTGTACAGAAACAGCAATGTTTAATTAGATCAGTCAAACATGATGTCTGTACTATTAAACAAAACAAAATTGTTCTTAATCCAAGTGATGATAAAAGAATTCTTAGTACCTTAACCACTGATACTAAACCTTGGGGGTATAACTATACATATAGAGATGACTTGTAAAGCTTCAACCACTGGCTCAAATAAAGAATGCAATTTATTTTATCTAGATTAACATATAATATTATTTAGTTATAAAACTTCAGTGTTATGTTTATACCTGCACAAGTACACCGATTTTCGTTTTTGGATGTATCTAAAAATAGGATACCTTTCAATCTGCCCGAGTTTTGAACTATATATAGTAGTAGTAGTAACCGTTCTGTTTAAAAAAATCCAGTTTGTTACTAACATACCAGTTAGTTTATTTGAGAAATGTATAACAAAACTTTTATTTAAAATTGTCAATGTTTATGGCTGTTTACTAAATCACTTAATAATTCAAACATGTAAAAGATATTGTAAAAACATGTAAAAAATATTAATAAATAGACTGTGATTGTTAATGATTTATTGTTTTTTCATAATTTGTAAAGGTACAGTAATAATAATAATAAAGTAATTATAATATTCTTATGCTGTTTGAGAGTGGATTGTATTTGACTATCTTATCATGAAGTATAAGGCAATGACAAGATGTATTTGGCAAAACGTTTCTGCTAGTTTCAAATTCTAATCTAATATCGACAGTACCAGATTTTAACGCTTCGTTTTGTCTAGAACAATCTATGACTACTAATGGTGCAATACTTCGTAAATCTTCAGGATTAAAAAGTGGCTCATTTTCCTTTTCGTAGTATGATTGCTGAAACTGAGCATACATCTCATATAACAACGCAGTCTGTTTATTCTCGAACCTCAAATTTAAGTTATCGTACGGGAAAATTTCTGAATTTAAATATAGTTTCATGTTGGTTAAATAGCAATGACCAAAACGACTGTAGTTGCTCATGTATCTATTTTTTCGGTTGGTTTGGAAACCAACAATCACAAATCTTGGTTTTTCTAATTGTGTTGTTGTTTTAATGTTCCATGTATGACGTTGCGTTTTTGTAGAAGTTGATATTCATGCAACTCCCATCCTCTAAACGGAATATGCAAATCCTGATTTTGTGTAACGCATTCTATTAAATTAATTCGTTGAGTATCATCAACGGCTACATGCGGCATTTTCCATAAAACTTTATTTAAAACAACTTTTATTTCTTCATCGGGTGTAGGATTAATTATAGCATTAGTATCAAAACTAGAACGTAGTAAGACTAACTCATGACGGAGGTTTAAAATAATTTTTTAAAAATCTTCGCATAATCCGAGAACCATTGAAAGGTTTATTGCAACATTAAAATTCCCATTAGCATCAACTATTTGTGAATCATCCATAGGAAACCACCCAGCGTTTTGTAAATGTTTACTTTGATTGCTATTATATGAAACATATCCCTTCATTATAGACGTTAATCCAGGATTCCGAACACGATCTACAATGATACCACCAATCTCATATCTAATTTCATCAAAAGCAGCAAAATTCCATTATTTACAAACTTTGCTGTCTGAGACGGTGTTCCATCTGTTTTAATTAATTTGCCTTCTATGTACAGCATGCTCTTTGATGGTAAGGTGTATACATCTTGTTGTTGTATAGGGATTCGAATTTCATCATTATTGTTTAAAGATGTGTTAGCATAAGGTTGATGAGTATGTTTTCAATATTAACAATTGCATTGTCGAAGTAAACTTTTCACGCACGTTCAGTATTTCACTATTAATTCTACTTTTTTTTAATTAAATGCAGTCCTAACGATTGTAGAAACTGCCGGTTTTGTGTTGTTAGCGGTCTTGAAACAATCAATCGAGTGTCGATTGCTTTGAAATTTCCAGCATTTATATCAATTCTTGACATGTTGCGTGCATTATACTTAATACCCATGGCTATTGCAGATTTTTTTAAATGCAACCTTACAGTTAGCAGTTCTCCTCTGAAATTAACTAAATTTCCATCTTGATCTAACACTTTAACTATTATTTCATTTATTATACGTGACCTGATTGGTAGATATATAATCGTAGGTGGACACTCGACAATTTTAAAACCTGCAGGTACTTGAGGAAAAAATTCGTGTATTACATGGGCTGGTTTACTATTTAAATAGGATCCACTTGCAATACTACAATCGATTAAAACTGCATTCACTTTACAAATGTTGATCGCGTAGTCTGCTTGATGCGTGACAAATTCTAGCAATTTTCGCGGATTGAAACCAAGTAGAGAACCAATTGAATCCTTTTGGTAAAATCCACATCTAGACTACATTTAATACTACATTTAAGTGTATTATTGTCAGCTGTAATTTCTATATACACTGGCGTCTTTCTAGCGCTTCGTGATTGATCCATACGACCACGCCATCTTTTATCACCTAAAGCTTTTTGAAGATATTTATTAATTTCTCTAATCTCATAAGCACCTTCAGGTATTTCTATGAAT
Source organism: Platerodrilus igneus (assembly GCA_036346225.1). Classification (NCBI taxonomy): domain Eukaryota; kingdom Metazoa; phylum Arthropoda; class Insecta; order Coleoptera; family Lycidae; genus Platerodrilus; species Platerodrilus igneus. Next base: position 865,004 of record JARFIW010000873.1, read on the forward strand.
TCTCCGTTAGATCCATAATAAAATTTATTATTTATTCCTTTTTCTATGTTTGGAATTGTGTTATAAGACTCAAAATTTGTTAATCCTAATACGTACTCCGAATCATTATCCAAGTTTATAGGCGGATTAAAATTGCTTGTTAAAACTGAAGTGTTTCCCGTTAGAGTAAAGTGTACGACATAACAACTTCGTACGCAGTTCCATGCACTACTTAGAAATTGTAAGCATAAATGACCGCAAAACACAGTACCGTACGATTGTTCTTGGTTAATGTTATAAAGAATTTTACATTTACCCCGCTATTCAAATAACTTATCAACTCTGTTGGCGGTCGCAGGTTTCCGTAGCTGTCATAGTAAATATCGCTACTACCGTACTTTTGTAAGAGGTCCAATGCGTGCCTAAACCTTCTATTCCATCTAAATTAATTATACCACATTCTTTTAAATTAACTTTCTTGGGAAGATTGTTTCTCATGAACACTCCACGGAAATATGGTACTTCTAATTGCTTAACAAACTTTATTAATTCTACATTGCTTAGTGCTCGATTAGGTAAAATCAAGTTGCGTTCCTTTGAGGTTTTGCAGGGGCTAAAAAAAGACCAAAACCTTTTTTATAAGGTTTGATGTACATGCCGTTTCCGACTGCAATGTCCTGCGTTGCCTTGTTATGACGTTGTTTTTCAGCTAGTTGTTCCTTAGCTATTTTAGAAACTGCTTTTGCAACAGCAGCTACACCTCCAGTAAGAGTACCAAGAGCGCTTAGGCCTGTAAAAATTGGTATTAGTGGTAGAAAACCTCCTGTTTTAGGAATTGATATAATACGAGCTGATTTAATATGCTTCTTTTGTTTTGCTGTATTGGCGGCCTTAATTGCTATGTTGATTGCATCCATAATATTAGATCCTTTAGTCTTTTTTAAAGCTGTACGTGCTTGTTTGATAATACTTTTAATAGCTAGCGTACTTCTTATTTTACGTTTTTTATCAGTTTTCTTATTTTATTGATATTTATTGTTATCAGTGATGCACAGGCACCCATACCAAGTTTTACTTTAGCTTTCATTGCGGTAGCTACTCCAAATGCTGCTACTTTTTCACCTAAAGACGAGTCACCAGAATTTAGTCTTTCTGTAGCTAACTGAGCTAACTTCGAATCTGCTTGATGACGTTTAGATAGATCCTTTCCTTTGGTGTATGCAATATCGTGCTCCTTACAAGCCTCGTCTAACTTGTTTATTCCCTTGTCTCCCCGAGCTAACCGTTCGATTAGTTTTGTACCCGGACCGCAAAATTTGTAACCCGGAATATGCGCTTCAAATGGTAAATTGTTAATTACATTATTTAATAGTCCGTTCCCAGTAGTTTTAGAATTATTATTATTGTAATCATTAGCGGACAACTATCCTCTCAAGCTGTGCAGTAAATAAATAAAATATTATGAATTAATGATTCTTTATATACTCCCGTTTCTTATATATATATATATATATATATATATAAAATTCCACTTTTTTACAAATCGAATTTAGTACTTGCAAACATACGTTTGTGAAACAATCAACACCTTTAACCATAAACAATAATGACATTGGCGTGCAATCCTTAGCTAAAAAGAAAAACATAGTGTTCTTCTGCCTTCATCTATTCGATGTCTAGTTGTTGGTCCATCAAATTGCGGTAAAACCAACGTTATGATTGGGCTGATAGAACATCCTAATGGTTTAAAGTTTGAAAACGTATATGTTTATTCTAAATCACTTTATCAACCAAAGTATCAATACCTTGAAAGTCTACTGCAACCAATAAAGGGATCAAATATTATACATTTTCTAGTTCTGATAATATTATATCACCATCTGATGCTCGAAATAATTCTATATTTGTTTTTGATGATGTAGCTTGCGATAAACAAGGTATCATTAGGGAATACTTTAGTATGGGACGTCATAAACAAGTAGACAGTTTTACCTTTGTCAAAGTTATACTCGTATACCTAAGCACTTACTACGTGATAATGCTAATCTTTTAGTTTTATTTAAACAAGATGATTTAAACTTAAAACACATATATGACGATCACGTCAATACTGACATGAAGTATGATAAATTCCGTGAAATATGTGCTGCTTGTTGGCAAGACAAATACGGTTTCTTAGTTGTAGACAAAGATAGTGATCCAGATCAAGGAAGGTACCGAATAGGTTTTGATCACTTCATACATATTTAAACCTTGAGAGACGCAAGTATCGTTAGTATCGAAGAATTTTTTACTACAATAAACTTTTACGCAATGAACAAGGAGGCGATAAAACTTAAAAGAATTTTAATTAAGAAAAGAAACATTGTAAAAACAAATTGCGTCAGTTAAAAGATAATGAAGTCGTCCAAGTGGAATCAATCTTACCCATAACATCACGATTAGAAACTATTGCTAATAAACTGGATGGGGAAAGTGCGGTAAAGAAAGAAAAATTTAAAGAAGAAGAAGAACTGCTTCATAGCAGTGTAAAAAATTAAACCTAAATTGCTAGAAAGGAACGTTGACTATATTGATTCCCCGGTTATTGCTCAGCATATACCAAATATAAAAATGATGCCATAGAGGTAGATGATGATGATGACGATGTTGAGAATGAATATGAAGCAGAAATTAATCGAAATGCACAAGAAGCCCAGGAATATATTCAAAGCTTTGCCGATTCACCTGGTATGACACATTATCTCGAACAGCTACATCCGCTACCTCGAGAATATATTTACAATATGTTTAAAGATGTTAAGAACGAATTTGATCATAAATATGGTATTAGGTTTAACCCTGATTCAAATGGTCTTATGATAGGCAATTCGAATTTCGCGTTGGATGATGAAAATGTTCTAATAAATGATTTGAAATATAAAGGTACTCCTGGATTATACGAACTACTGTTTAAAAATATCCTGTCGGGTACAGTCATCAAGATCTAAAGTCGTACCTTGATATTGTAAAAGAACAAATGCTAATAGAAGATATTATTCTGAAACAGAACAAATTCAGGGTAATACTTCATATAAGTACAAAAATATAATATCTACATTAAACATACTTCCCAAACACCCGTAGACCTAGAACATTACCCTATAGAAAGCGTCTTGGAGACGGTATGACAATGGAAGTATCAAATAACGCTATAGATTATTTATATTGGAATGATCCCAATGAACTTGTTGATAGATTACGACTTTTAGTTTCATCTCAGACTGCTGGACACACAGGTCACGGCAACGAAATAAATTCGATTATTGAAGAATTGCGTGAGGCGAAAGTAATTAGATGATATGACAATTGACAAATTTGGAAGGCACATACATAACCGTAAAATAGATATAACTGAACAGGAATATGAAAATAAAAGTGAAGGTTTTGAAACCTTGATTGAGTACAAGTTACATATGCTACATTACACGGTAGTAGCAACGTTTTACTCTAATACATTTCTTGACGATGACAAGACATTCCTTATTTTCAACATGAAACATAATTATGAATTTCCTTATGAGGAAGCAGTCATTCAGAATATTAAAGGATACCCGCAAGACATTGAAATTCTTATAAACGAAAAAAGTTATGTAATTGCACAGTTACAAGGATTTTTGCTTAAACGTATGGATGTAATCAGCTTTCGTGACAGCGGTGCTATCATAAACAATACCACAATGTTTCTTGATTTTATATTAAAAGTTCCTTTCAAAGCAAGTGGAGCCCACGACATTCAAACATAGAAGTATTTCATTAATTGTATTTAATAAATCCTGATTATAAAAAAAGTATTATGATAGTTGCTCAATCAAAAGTGAAAGAGGATATAGTAAATGAACTTCATAAACCAGCAAGAATAAATTTCAAGAGACGCAAAGTGATAGTAAAAGGTTTAAATGACCTTCTTCAGACCGATTTGATTGAAATGCTACCATATTCGCAAACAAACAAAGGATTTAAATACATTTTAGTAGTTATTGATTGTTTCTCCAAATACGTATGGGCTGTACCACTTAAAAGTAAAACGGGTATTGATGTTACTGCTGCAATGAAAACAATTTTAAATAAATTTAAAAATCCGCCAAGAAATTTGCAGTCTGATTTTGGTAAAGAATATTATAACAAACACTTTCAATCCTTAATGCAGACATATGGCATAAACCATTATAGTGTTTTTCTACAAAGAAAGCATGCATTGTAAAACGTGTAATTAGAACTCTGAAGGAAAAATGTGGCGCTTGTTTAACCTGAACGGTTCTTACAATTGGATAAAAATTTAAGCGATATTGTGAAACAATACAACAATACAGTTCACAATACTATCGGAGTCAAACCTGTAAAAGTTGATAAATCAAATGAAAAACTATTCTTAAATCATCATTTACCCACATCAAACTTGCAACCAAAATATCAAAATATTCAATAAAAGACAGTGTGAGGATTAGTAAACACAGGGAAGCATTTACAAAAGGTTACACGCCAAACTGGTCAAATGAAATTTTTAAGATTAAAAAGGTAAACGTAACCAATCCTACAACATATATATTAGAAGATCAAGATGAGAAAGAAATCAAAGGTGCATTTTATGAAACGGAGTTGCAAAGGTTAAACATCCAGGAATTTACCTGGTAGAAAAGTACTAAGAAAGAGTGGAAATAAAGTATTTGTAAAATGGTTAGGCTTCTCTAACGTACACAATAGCTGGATCGATAAAAATAATGTTTGCTAGAAGTTGTTATAATAATAGTTAATAAGGCTAACATTGTAAAATTATATTAAAATAAATAATACAGACAAAATCTTTCTATTGTTTTTTATTATAAAGGAATTTTGTAAGACTAACATTGTAAAATTATATTAAAATAAATAATACAGACAAAATCTTTATATTGTTTTTATTATTATCAAGCCATTCTTTTAATAAAAGATATTTTGTTTTGCGCATTGCAAATTATTATTGCTGTGTCTACAACAATGGATGTTATATTTTAAACGATTGTTGATTTTAACTCCGATAGCTTAGGACAACCTAGTGCAAGCATATCAGTTACAAAGTTTTGCATTATATATGTTTCAATCAATTTCTTCTTTTCTAGACCCTTCACAAATACTTCTTCACCGGGTCGGATAATTTGCTTCAAATAAAGCGCTATATATGATGACACCATTCCAGCCGTTGAAGATTCATCCCAAGAAATACCACGAATATTCCTTGTCACCCAGTCGTTATGTTTTATATGATCTTGACTCAAACAACTTGACTGCATTGGCAGTTTAAAAATTTGATGCCAAACATCACCTTTCAACAAGTCCAAAACCGCAATTTCTTTACACACAAACTCGTTTTTCTTGTATTTAAATCCTGAATATCAATTATATACATGTTTGTATGTAAATATATGCAGTAAACTTCGACTAATTAAATTAATATTAGAGCAATCTCCTTATATAGCAGATTACCACCATCTGCGTACTTTGCCAACCCACTTTTCAACCTATCACAAGAGTGAACTCATTTTTGAATTAAAACCGGCCCATGTGTATTTGCAGCCTCTAAACATAAATCAGAATCCACTTTAATTAAAAAACACAATTGACTTGAATGCGATATTTTTTGCATCTGTCATACTGTCTCGCTAGAAAACCAAATTCAAAACATCTACACATTTTCTCTGCACTTACATTTTTCAACATACGTGTGTTACATTGAAAGTAATATAAAGTCGATCCTAATTCAAAACGTGCCCACAAGTATTTTACATTTGAAAAGAATTCAGGTTTTCACATTTTACATTAAAAGTATATAACGCCGATCCTAATTCAAAACGGTGCACGTGTAACTTCTCGCTAGAAAACCGAATTCAAAACAGCTACACACATTCTTCTCTGCACTTACATTTTTTTTCAACATACGTGTGTGTTTCATTGAAAGTAATATAAAGCCGGTCCTAATTCAAAACGTGACAGACGTATTTTACATTGAAAGTATAGAAGAATTCATGTTTTCACAACTATTTTACATTGAAATGTTTTCACAACTATTTTACATTGAAATTATATAGGGCCGATCCTAATTCAAAACGTGTAAAATACGTCTGTCGCGTTTTGAATTAGGACCGGCCCTATTTACCTACTCATATTGGCATTTGCAAAATCCTTTCCTATTCTTGTCAGCTTTTTGTGATTTGGCATTGCTGTGGTGACGTTTCAATAATGATCCTAATACGACTTAAATGTCAAATAATTTTTATAAAATTTTGTATTATATACGACAATAGGATAATTATTATCGGATCGTAACTTAAATAGTACAATTTTAAAAGATATAAAGATTTTATATGGTGTTATTACAATTATGGTAGCTACATAATGAATCATCTACATTTCCTGCTTTTTCACTCGACCAAGTGCGAATAATGTTATAGCCTGCAAAAGGGTCTTACACAATGTCTTACAAGTTAAAGTAAAATATTGTTTAAACTTGCAATAGAAAAATCTTGTCGATCTCGAGTTTGTTTGCATAATAGTCCAAAATGTAAATTGCGTTCATAATAGAGTTATAACTAATGACGTTTTGTAATTTCATATTATATTAATGAAGCGATGTCACGTTACCGCCAATACCTAATATATCACAGTATCTTCATTGTTATTTAGTACTTAAAAAAATGAAAATTATTACAAAATTAATTTAAACTACAATTTTAAAACAGCCGGTGTATAACTGAATTAATTAAGAAATGCGTTTTAAGAATTTAGTTAACCATATAAAAAGAATAGAACAAAACTTCTAAAAACGAAATTAATTTTGGCCGATTATGCAATTATTTTTAGCGATATGACCATGGATTTATTTAAAGCACTACTATAATGTTAGTTATAATGTAACTGGGGCAATTAGATAAAACTTGCACCAAGTTGCAAAAGTACGACTAGTTGGGAAACATTTTCAGGTATCCATCACCGATTCTTTACACTTGTCTTATTTAACCACAATAATTGCAATGAAGACAGAAAAGATTTAAGATTAATACACCATTTGTAAATACTCCATACGTTGACTTTTCCCGGTAAAGCGATGTTAAAACATAAACGTAACAGTCATGTAGACAGGAAGGTCAAATAATAGCAAAACGTAAAAGCAATTCCACAAAGAATTGAGTGCCATTATTTTTCAGTGTCTATTCGAATGAGTTAATTAAACACAATTATGTCACTCATTCAATGTTATATTCTTAAATATTCAATAATAAGCGTTTGATCAGCACCTTACCGTTAGCGCAAAATACTGCAATAAAATCCATTTTACACTACATTGCTGCTGTGTTACCTCGTCCACACAATACTGAATTAACAGACACATTTTAAATAAGCTAACACTGAATGAGTACATAAGCCAAATAATATTATTTAGAGGGCAGCACTATGTGTAGCCACATTAAATGAGTTATATTCCAGTTATAACACACATGGGTT